>OY992888.1:69149735-69327235 GCA_963921405.1 Cepaea hortensis | reverse complement strand
TATGTGGAACTGTGTTTATTGATTTCAAGAAAGCATTTGATATGATAGACCATGTTATTTTAATTTAAAAAACTTGAGACAATGAAAATGATGTCATAGGTTGCTTACACATGACAGCAACAGAATCTTACAATGGAGGGACATTTAAATAGACTGTTAAGGGAGTAAAGTTATAGACGAATTGGTTACGTCATCTGCTCCGCGCTCCGAAGGTTATGGGTTCGATTCCGGCGTATGAGCAGACCAAGAGTGGTAAGACACTGATGTGTTTCGTTCCCAATTTCTCGTATTGTAAAGAAATCTCAGAAAAAATATGTGACATGTTTGACGACTGAGAGTTATTGCAGATGAAATCCTGAAACGGCTGGTTGCCTTTGCTAGGATCAAATATAACTTCAGCTTCAGGCAAACATCAGCGATCTCCGTAATTCACCTGTGTATCTAAGACGAAAATGGATATCATCTGCTTTCTCGCGCGATTAAAAGTCTCCACGACCGCATTTGCTATCATTATGAGGTACATGCACATGTGCCTACCAAAAATGTTAATTCGGAGATAATGTCGCTATAAAGGTTAAACGGATATTTCGCTAGAATCACAGCATATATTATTTTGTAGGTAGACTTCCGTTCGTGTGTTATATTATCTACCACATGAGTTCACATTCTGGACATCTAAGATATCGCAATTACTTCACATTTATTTTTGTAGCTATTGATCATAAGTGCAGCATATTTCCTTTGGTATTATGCTATACGTTCTTCAAACTACCTATTTGCATTACACAAACCTCATTAATACTCCAATAAATTATTGTTCTTGTGTCCCTTGTTTAAAAAAATTGTATTTCAATTTATTTCCCTTGATACTAATAATTCCTGTTGTACATATTTCTACATTTTTACTTATGAAACCAGGGCCGTGCCGTGCTATGATACAGAGCGTCGGTGACATCAGGCGGCACCGTAAAAAGAGGAGGGGGAGGGGGAGGGGTGGACAGAAGCAGTGAAATCAAAACACAATTTTAACTATTCAATAATTAACAATCTTTAAGGGGAGGAATTTCGAAAAAAAAAAATAAATACAAACATCAAGGGTGGCATATCGAAGATTTGCATCATACATAGAAAATCTACAGCACGACCCTTTATGAAACATTACAATGACTGAAACGAGTTGCAATATTTATAAGAGAAATAACTGCCGCAGCAGGATGTAACAATATGAAATAAAAACAGTTAGGCATGAGTAACTCCTGCGAAAAGATAAGACATAATAAACACGGTCACAGTGTACATGCCTTACTACGAACTTCACAATGATGAATATTTTTTTTAAAGGGGGGGGGGGGTGAGAGATATGGAAGAATTTTTAAAAAAGTAAAATAAAAAAAAATTACAAATAAGTATATTACGACACAACAATAGACCGCGAGAGTTGACACAGAGGTAGATTTGGACCCCATGGTAGTTCTTATGGATAAAGGTTGTTACTATGTACATGTGTGTGTGTGTGAGTGTATATATATATATATATATATATATATATATATATATATATATATATATATATGTGTGTGTGTGTGTGTGTGTGTGTGTGTGTGTATATATCCATACAAACACTCACACACTCTTTTAACTTACAAAGACATGAACAACAGCAGTAACATGATGGTGTTGACAGCGATGTCCGGTAAAGAGAATATGCCAAAACAAATATACACCATATACTGTTGATTCTCTTCTTGAAAGTGAGAAGCATGTCTTCTTCTTCTTCAGCGTTCCGAGCCATTGAGGTTCTTTGCTGCAGATATAATCCGTCTCCGTTCGTCTCTCTGATTGACCTTCTCTTGCCAGTCGTTGATTCCAAGTGCTAGTAGGTCTGTATATGTATTATCTCTCCACCGCCTTCTTGGTCTACCTCGGGGTCTACGGTCATTTACTTTCTGAGTGTAGGCGAGTTTTGTTTCCCTATTATCTGCCATTCTTTCTATATGCCCCAGCCATTGCAGTCTAGTATACTTCATGATACCAGTGATTAGCGGGGACTTAAACAGATCATAAATGTCTTTGTTACTTCTTCTTTTCCACTCTCCACTTTGTGTACCCTTATGGGTCCAAAGATGCGTCTTAAAACTGTGTTCTCAAAGGTTTGTAACAAGGCTTCGTCTCCTTTCGTTGTACTCTAGGTTTCAGAGCTATACAGCACGACAGGTCTGATCAGTGTTTTGTATATTGTGATTTTGATGTTATGAGATAGCGCATTTGATTTTAGTAGATGTTGTAGTGCATAGTATATCTTATTTCCAGAACTGATTCTAGTTTGTATTTCTTCCCTTATGATGTTGGAGCAGTTGAAGATTGTACCCAGGTATTTATGTGTTTCCGTTCTTTTAATGGTCATATTATCTATTTGTATGTGGACAGAGTTTTTAGCCATTCCTTCTCTTGAAATTACCATATATTCTGTCTTATCTTGGTTGATAACCAACCCCATCTGTTGGGCTTTTTCCTTTAAGTGAGTCAATATTTCCAATGTCTTTTGTTCATTTTCCCCTATAATATCTATATCATCTGCATAACCAAGCAGCTTGGATGTTCCTCCAACATCACTTCATTATTATTCTTTAACACATGCTGTGACCTAATTAAAACTTTTAAATTCCCAGTAAAATATGCAGTTTCAATGTAAATGTCATCATCATCATCAAGTGCCGTGCCAGCTGGCGTAGGCGTTCATGGCTCTCCACAGACCTCTGTCTTTAGTTTTCTGGATCAACTCTGCTGCTGATATTCCTCCATGCCACCGTCTCAATCCATCCAGCATCATTTCTCTTGGTCTGCCTCTGCCTCTCTTCCCCTCGATCTTTCCAGTTGTTACGATGTTCTCAAATGCCTCTCTTCTCATCACGTGACCGAAGAAAGATGTTTGTCTCTGTCTTATTGTTGTATATAATGTTCTAGTTTCATTAGCCTGTTTCAGGCAGTCGTCGTTAGTTACTCTGGCAGTCCAAGGAATTCGCAACATTCGTCTAATGAACCACATCTCTGTTGCTTCTAATTTCTTCTTAATTTGTTCATTTACGTTCCAAGATTCACTGCCATACAGCAAAACTGGTTCTACATAGCATTTCAGCACTCTCTTTCTTACATTCAGTGATAGTGACTTATTGCACAAGATACTCTTCATTTTCTTAAATGTGGCTTTTGCCTGCCTATTCTGCTCCTAATCTCTGTTGTACATCTTCCATCTGATGTTATAAATGCCCCTAGGTATCTAAAATTATCCACTTGGTTAAGGATTTTTCCTTCTATTTCTATGTCACATTTTGGTGTCACCATTTTCTTTGATATTACCATTGTTACTGTTTTCTTGATATTCAAGGAGAGTCCTTTCCTTGCACTCTCTGTTACTACAACGTCTAATAATTGCTGTAGGTCTGTTGAATTATCCGCCACCAATACTGTGTCATCTGCATAGAGTATATTATTTATATTATAACCTCCAACTAGTATTCCTGGCATCTCTTTGATCTCTCTCGTTATTACTTCGCTATACAGGGAGAAAAGATCTGGTGACAATATTCACCCCTGTCGTACTCCTAGCTTTATCTGTCCGTAACTACCCTCTTTATTTCCCATTTTAATTGCTGCTACTTGGTTCCAGTAAACATTCTTTATTATTCTTAAATCTTTTCCATCAATGTTGATATCTTCCAACATTTTAATCAGTTCATCATGTTTTACTTTATCAAATGCCTTAGTATAATCTATGAAGCACAAATATATGTCTCTCTGTTTCTCTATTGACCTTTCTATTAGTGTCCGTAATGTATAAATTGCCGGTCTCTCTGGCTGTGGGGTTATAACACTTTCTCTCTGTAATCCCGTTTATGACGCAGAGTCTCGTAGCGGAGCGAGAGCTGAGGAGGTTCGACCCCCGCTCGTGACTTGTGGGATACTGAGCCGGCCGCTCAGAAAGCAATGGCAAACTACTGAGCGTAATCTTGCCAAGAGATCAACATGCAGCTGAAAGATGCTGGTGTTGACAGCTAAGTCCTGTAAAGGATATGCTTAAAAAAAAAAAAAAAATGCAACAAAGGGCATTGTTTGTGCCCTTTCCTTCCACAAATCCATACTGTTCTTTACTAATTTCCGTTTTTATTTTATTTTTGTTTCTTCTCATTATGATTCTGAGTAGAAGCTTAGTGATATGGTTTATGAAGTTAATTGTACGAAAATCTTCACAATCAATTGCTCCTGGTCTTTTTGGTATAGCTATAAATACAGATTTCAGCATATCACTGGGTAAATATCCACTACTGTAAATATCGTTCAACATTTTGGTTAATATATCTACTCCAAATTCTCCCAACACTTCTAATTCTTCTATTGTGATTTAATCTGGCCCAGCTGTTTTTTCTTTCTTCATACGTTTCATAGCGTCAGCGACTTATTCTTTCAGAATAGTTGGACCTTCTAAGTTGCTATCGTCTGTTAATTCTTCCCTTTCTCCGTCATATAATTCTCTTATATACTCATTCCACCTCTTCATTATAGCACCTTCCTCTAATAATATCTTTCCTATTTTTGATTTCAAACACCCTGTATTTATTCTTATTTTTCTTCCTGTAAGCTCACTGATTTGTCTGTACATATTTTTTGTATCCTTAATGTATATTAATTCAATATTTTTGCATTGCTCATTTAACCAACTTTCTTTAGCCTTCCCACATTTATCTTTTATTTCTTTATTTATCTTAGCGTATTCTCGTTTGTCATTTTTACTCTGTTTTCTTTTGTCCATCAGTTTTAAGATTTCTTCATTCATCCATTTTTTCTTAGCTATTTTGCCTCTCTCCGGTAATACTTCTTTGCTAGTTTGATGAATTGAGTCCCTTAAAATTTCCCATTGTTCATTTATATTCTGTATTTTAGCTATCGCATTGTACCTATTTTTCACAGTCACTCTGTATTGTTCTTGCAGTTCTTTATCTATTTTCAGAACCTCTTTATTAAGTCTCATGTTCTTAACCATTTTTTTCCCTCTCTTTAATCTTACTTTTATTTATCCACATAGTGGTACATACCTTGTCGTGGTGGGGGAGCTTGAGTTTCTCAATGACCCTGAGAGCTATGCCGGCGGTAGCGTAGCTACCAGCAGGGCCTCCCAAGCCGGACAGGTTAAAGGGTAGAGAACAGACAAAGAGAAACACCCTGGTCCTCCAGGTTGGGGGTTGAAGCGTGGGGTTAACATCCCTACCTTTGTAAAAACCTTTCTTTGTTACGAAAAAAATACACGAGCCTCGATATCGGACTGACTTATCTGGACAACGACCTTGGAACGTTAAAGGACTTTTGAGATTTGGAACATGGAATGTACGGACACTATATCGAGCTGGAGCGGCCGAAGAACTAACCCGTGAGCTGGGTGAATATCAAATGGATATAACAGCAATTCAAGAAATAAGGTGGCCAGGAGAGGGTACTTTAGAGCAAAATGGAATAATTATAATACATGGAGGAAACACCCAAAATAAACATGAATTAGGAACAGGATTTGTCATCAAAAAAGAGTTATGGGGGAACGTTTTAAACTTTAAAGCTTTTAATGACAGGATTAGTAAATTACGAATTAAAGGTAAATGGAAAAATATAACGATGATTAATGTACATGCACCTACTGAAGAGAAAGAAGATGATATTAAAGATCACTTTTATAATGATCTGGAAGATGTCATAGAAGAAACCCCCAAACAGGATATCCTGATTGTGCTGGGAGACTTCAATGCAAAAATAGGTAGAGAGCAAACTAATAAAAAAGTGGCCGGTATGGAAAGCCTACATACAACTTCAAATGATAATGGATGGAGAGTCATCAACCTGGCAGAAGCCAAAGGACTGCAGATTAGCAGTACCAGACTACAAAGAAAGGATATACACAAACAAACTTGGAAATCATGTGACAAGAGAACCTATAATCAAATAGATCACATTTTAATTAACAACAGAAATGCATCAAACATACAGCAAGTCAGAAGTTATAGAGGAGCTGAGTTCCACAGTGACCACTTCCTCGTTGGAGCAAAATTTAAAATAAAACTTAAGAGAGCTTTCTATACTAAATTACAAAGATTACACCCAACATATAACAGAGAAAAACTGCAAGACATTACAGTCAAAGAGAAATTTACAGATGAAATCAAATGTAAACTTGAAACTCTGCAAAACCCTTTGGAGGAAAGCGTTGACCAAACTTGGTTGAACATCAAGAATACAATTCAGTCTACCGCAGAAGAATGTCTCGGTGTGTTAACCACGCATAGAAAGAACAGATGGTTCAATCAAAAATGTGAAGAAGCAGTCATTAGGAAGAAGAATGCCAGACATGTACGGTTAAATGACATCAATAACATCCAAAAGGAAGAGCATTATAGAAATGAATGTAAAGAGGCTACAAAAATAGTCAGACAGCAGAAGCGAGAATATATGAGTAATATAATCAAAGATATGGAAACTAATCACCAGAAAAATGATTCCAGAAAATTGTTTAAAGAACTGAAGTCAATGAAACGAGGGCACCAACAAAACACATATGGTTTAAAAGACAAAAATGGGAATATGATAAATACCAATGAGGAAATGTGCAACACATGGAAAGAATATTTTATTGAATTACTAAATTGTGAAGCTCCAAGTCACATTTTCCCACAGGAAGAGGTTCTAACATGCGAACCACAAATTGAATAACCTACATTTGAAGAAATCCTATATGTAATCACACGACTTAAAAACAATAAGGCAACTGGGACTGATGGAATTGCTGCTGAATTTATAAAGGCAGGTGGCCATGCATTACATCTAAAGCTATACGAACTAATAATAAAAATCTGGAGGACACAAGAATTACCCCATGACTGGAAAGAGTCATTATTGATACCTATCTTTAAGAAAGGAGACAAGTTCCAATGTGGAAATTATAGAGGAATATCACTACTGTCCACAAGCTATAAGATACTATCCGCAGTATTACTAAATAGACTAAAACCATATTCAGAAGACATATTAGGTGACTACCAGGCGGGTTTTAGACAAAACAGATCAACAATAGATCAGATATTTATCTTACGACAAATAGCCGAGAAACATTGGGAATATAAAAGAGATCTCCATAACATTTTTGTGGATTTTAAAAAGGCTTATGATAGTGTCCATAGGAATAGTCTATGGAATGCTATGCAGGAATTTGGAATACCAAGGAAGTTAATCAACATGACCAGACTATGCATGGAAGATACTTATAATATAGTAACATATAAAGGCAGGAAATCAGACCCCTTCCAAATAACATCTGGCTTGAAACAGGGTGATGCACTATCGCCACTACTCTTCAATCAGTTTCTAGAGAAAGTTGTAAGGAAGGTAAAGGAGGAATGTGATATTGGAGGAACATCCAAGCTGCTTGGTTATGCAGATGATATAGATATTATAGGGGAAAATGAACAAAAGACATTGGAAATATTGACTCACTTAAAGGGAAAAGCCCAACAGATGGGGCTGGTTATCAACCAAGATAAGACAGAATATATGGTAATTTCAAGAGACGGAATGGCTAGAAACTCTGGCCACATACAAATAGATAATATGACCATTAAAAGAACGGAAACATACAAATACCTGGGTACAATCTTCAACTGCTCCAACATCATAAGGGAAGAAATGCAAACCAGAATCAACTCTGGAAATAAGATATACTATGCACTACAACATCTACTAAAATCAAAGGCGCTATCTCGTAACACCAAAATCACAATATACAAAACACTGATCAGACCAGTTGTGCTGTATGGCTCTGAAACCTGGAGTACAACGAAAGGAGACGAAGCCTTGTTACAAACCTTTGAGAACAAAATTTTAAGACGCATCTTTGGACCCATTAGGGATACACAAAGTGGAGAGTGGAAAAGAAGAAGTAACAAAGGCATTTATGATCTGCTTAAGTCCCCGCTAATCACTGGTATCATGAAAGCTAATAGACTACAATGGGTGGGGCATATAGAAAGAATGGAAGATAATAGGGAAACAAAACTCGCTTACACTCAGGAAATAAATGACCGTAGACCCCAAGGTAGACCAAGAAGGCGTAGGAGAGATAATACATGTACAGACCTACAAGCACTTGGAATCAACGACTGGCAAGAGAAGGTCCACCAGAGAGACGAATGGAGACGGATTGTATTTGCAGTAAAGAACCTCAAAGGCTCGGAACGCTGAAGAAGAAGAAGAGTGGTACATGATCACTATTACAGTCAGCACCAGGCATTGTCTTTACATTAATTAAAGCATTTCTATATCTTTTATTAATTAGTATGTAGTCAATTTGGTTGCGTATTTTCTTATCAGGGCTTTCCCATGTGTACAGTCGTCTTTTATGGTATTTAAACCATGTGTTTCCAATTATCATATCATTGATATTTGCCCATTCTATTAGCTTTCCCCCTCTTTCATTTCTTGTACCTAAACCATAATTCCCCACTACATCCTCCATTTTCCCCCTTTCCTACTGTTGCATTAAAATCACCAAGTATTATTTTTATTTCTTGTGATCCAATTTGAGCCATCACCATTTCTATTTCGTCGTAAAAGTGTTGTATTTCTTCATCACTACTGCTTGTTGTTGGTGCATATACCTGTATAATATTTATGTCTATTGGTTTGCCTTTGATTTTTACCATAACTACTCTATCTGAAATACACCAGTATCCATTAATTAACTTGGCTGTTTTTTCGTCTAATATTATTCCTACACCTTTTTCATGTGTATCCCTTCCAGAATAAATTATTGTGTGATTGTCAGCTATATTTTTGCCCGATCCCTTCCATCTCATCTCACTAACGCCTAGTATATTCATTTTCATGCTATCCATCTCTCTTAGAACATTGGTCAACTTTCCTAGCTCATTTAATGTCCTAACATTCCTATTCTAAATTTATTTATTTTAGTTATGATTTTGCCATCAGTAGCTGGATGACGGTCTGGTGTCACCTGTGGCTCATGACTGTCCCTACCTGACGAGGATGTCCTAAGACAGCCATTAACGTCGTTCACTAACTCTGATTCGTTCACTAACTGTCTAATCCGAGTTATCCCCCTTAGCGGGGGAAAACAAGAGTAGTTATATGCCCTTAGCTTATGTGTTTTGGTCACACTTTTCCAAAAGGGATTTTTACACCTTTCCTCTTTGTCAATATTAAATGATAAACTGACACACAAACATTAACATACACAAATTTTCGGCATGCTTAGTATAGACACTGGTGCTATAATTTTATTGTGGGACAGCAAAGAAAATCAAATAGATTGGTGTAAAAACTTATTATTGCAAGATCTGACCTAATGGAAATGATTGAAATAGCCTCGTATTAAACCCAGCAGCCAGCTTCTAAAGTAAATCATAATACACAATGGGACGCAGAGGTGTTTCCAAGGCACCAGGGCCGGGTTATATACTGGCCAAGACCTATTGACGCGTCCTCGTCGAGCGTCCTGGGCAACAGGTCCCTTCGGGGTCCTGGCTAAAGTCAATATGATCGCCGATTCCTCCGAAGTCGGAGAGTGTCTGCCTGTACGGCGAGGAACCACCAGTCTGCACACCAATAAGCCAGACATGGGACAACGGATACTCACGCAAAACTCAGGTCATGTATGACATCACACTGATGTTGGACAACAGGATGCCTTCATCCGACATACAGGACTTCGCGTTGGAGCTCAAGCCAACGAACACAAGCAAGCAAGCATAATACACAATATTAATAAAGCCCATAGAAGCCATATATACTGGTATCTATGGGACAAGGAAACAGAACAGATGGTGTCACTATTTTATTAATATTATATGATTTGAATCAGTGAAAGATTTAATATTGTCAGTTGCATATCCTTTACATGATGTTGCAGTCAACACCAGCATATACTGTTGTTGTGATCTCTTGGCAAGTTTACGTTCAATAGTTTGTTATTACTTTCTGAATGACCGACCCCCATAACATTTAGAAAGCAACGCAAGGCAGTCTGCTACCAAATCTCACACAATCTGCCGCACTCAACTAGGAAGCCAGTTCTTTCTTTACGCTTGGACCCACTTCTTGGTCTCTGCAGCTGACTGAGTGCGACTTACGGACGATTATCACTATGTTATGGAGGTAGGACTTCAGACCATAAAACATTACAATTATTGAAACGAGTTGCAATATTCATAAGAGAAGTAACGGCTGTAGCAGGATGTATCAATAGGAAATAAAAACAGTTCGGTATGTGTAACTCCTGCGAAAATATGAGACATGCTAAACATGGACACAATGTACATATCTTACAACGAACTCCACAATCATGAACATAATTTTTTTTAATGGGGTGGGGGAGGGGGGAATAATATATAATAAAATAAAAAAATACAAATATGTATATTACGATACAATGACAGACCACGAAAGTTGTCACTGGTATCAATTTGGACCCCAGGGTAGTTTTAGGGTTAAAGTCGCTTTAAAAAAAATCTTAGTCGCTTAAATGTCGACAGAGTCGACATCATTGCATTGAAATTTTATCCCATATGGCTCAGTCTCTTTCCGCAGCGCGGAAAGTGTAGCACAAAGCACGAACTACGTATCTCCAGCGACAACCCTCGTGTGTCCCCGAGGAGAATACACACTTGAACAGAAGGACGCGGCCCGGAATCAAACCCACAAACTTCGGAGAAAAATAATCATTTGGCGTATAAATGAAAGCTGTGGAATGCACATTGTTAGTTTAAAGAACTTATAGCATAATATCCAAGGAAAGATATTGCCGCTCTGATCAATAGATACTAAAATAAATTTACGTAATTGCGATATCTTAGATGTCCAGTATGTGACCTCATGTGGTAGATAATATCACAAAGCGCTCTCTATGTGTAATGTGAAGAGAATTGGTAACATTGTGCGGCTCTGCCAGTCTTCTTTTTAAAATGTCACTAATTAATCCTTGGATGGCAGAGACTTCCCATGGTCTGCTCATGCCTTGTTTCCGACCCTTCTATAATAACTTGACCACCTGGGATGTAGGTGACACCACAATAAGTGAGAGTCGAAAGTCAGTTGAAAAACCCGGGAAGGTTAACCCAGTCAACAAACGCCCGCAGAAGTCGGATGTGTCGGCCTGAGGGCATAGTATCGCAGCTCTGCTGTAAAGGCGGCGTGTCTTTGTTAGGATCAAATAAAACTCCAGCGTTAAGGCAAACATCAGCGACTGCCGCAATTCAATTGTGTTATCAAAGACGACCATATATGCTATCATTGAGAGGCACATGCACATGTGACTGCCAACAATATTTAGAAGAAGTATCCTTGCAATAAAACGGATATTGCACTGGATAGGTAGAGTGCCCTTCATTTGTGATATTACCTGCCACACGAGGTCACATACTGGACATCTAAGATTTCGCAATTGCTTAAATTTATTTTAGTAGCCATTGATCATAGTGGCGATATTTTTTTTTTTTTTTTTTAAAGATATGCTGTACGTTCTTCAAACTAACTATTTGCATTACACAGCCTTCATTTATACTGCAATACATTATTTTTCTTGTCTCTCTCGTTCATTAGCATTTCATCTCAATTTATTTCCCTTGAGACTATGAATTCCTATTATACAAACTTCTATATTTTTTACCTATGAATAATTACAATGATTGAAATGAGTTGCAATATTCATCAGAGAAATAACTGTTGCAGCAGAATGTAACAATAGGAAATAAAAATAGTTAGGCATGTGTGACTCCTGCGAAAAGGTGAAATATACTAAACACGGACACAGTGTACACACCTACTAACGAACTCCACAACGGTGAACATAAATTTTAAAAGAAAGAAAGGGGGCGGGGATCATGATATAACAAAGTAAAAAATACAAATAAGCATACTACGACACAACGACCGACACGAAACTTAACATTGTGGTCCATTTGAACCCATGTGATGGAACAAAATGCTGGTGCCCCTCCATCAATCACAATTTCTAATTACGAATTACTCTATGGGTCTGAATCCTGGGCCTTGTACTCACGACAGGAAAGAACGTTGAATTCCGTACACATGAGATGTCTGAGACGTTTCCTGGGCATATCATGGAAAGACCATATAACAAACAAACATGTGCTTGGAAGAGCGGATATTGCCACAGTGCACTCCCTGCTCAAGCAGAGACGCCTCCGGTGGCTGGGCTGCGTATCTCGAATCGAGGATGAACGTATTCATAAAGATCACCTATACTGAGAAACTATCCACAGGGAAGAGGCCAACAGTCAAGACTTTCAAGTATGACAGTTCAGGGCAAGATGTGGTGAGTAAAATAATTCGAAACAAGCGCAGGAATCATCATGGCAGGAAAATAAAAGCTGGGAGCATTTGGTGGAATTGTGAGGTGAAAAAGGCGTGATGCTGTAAGGAAATAGCAAAACGCCAAGAAGACAGAGTTGCCCATAATAGCCTTATCGTGCAGATGGAAAGAGAGATGGACACACAAGTTAGCTATTTCAAAACCCTGGTTAATGTCGTTAAAAATGAAAAGTGGGCATAGTTGTGTCAAAGAATAAGCATAGAAAAGTCACTGAAATTGTTCTGGCGACAACATACGAGCATGAATGGGGTAGTCAAGAATAAGAGTGTTCCTGACTTCCAAAGTGCTGACCTTATCTGGCAGAGGTCTCATAAGAATAAGGGCAAAGCCCTTTTTGAATGATATCTAGAACAGAGCAGCCAGACAGACATGAGAGGTCGAATTTTTGCCAAGACGGTTACCTCAGATAGGTGTAAGGTCCAGAACATTGCAGTTGAAGACACAGAGACAGTGAAAAAGGTCAGACCTGTGCTTCTACGAACATAAAACACCGCACCAGGGTCAGATGGTGTAATGTATGACGACATCAATATGTGTACCGACAACGAACTAGAGGAACTAGCAGCCATGTACTACAATAGCATAGGGAGTGCTAGCATCAAGGAAGAGTGGTTACACAGTTATCTGATTCCCTTGCCGAAGCCTGGCAAAGACCACACATAAATTCATGAATTTCGGGTAATAACCATGCAAAATGCAAAAGGCAAGCTGCTAAAGACGTTAATGGCCAGAAAGATATCAAGTCATCTAGAGAGGCAAGGTTGTTTCCCACCTACCCTGGGAGGGTGCCGTCCAAACAGAGAAACCTGGACCAACGCAGCAGTCCATTATGTCTATGAAGGCTTCCACTCAGGCATTGAAACATGTGATGCGGCGATTTATCTTGAGGATGTACAACAGAGTACCATTGGACGTCTTAATGTTTCAGCTTCTTGAACTCTAGATAAGTCAATTCCTCTTTAGTTGGATCGCCGCAGCTCTCTTCCAGCGGAAAGTAGTTTTTTAGATGTATTAGTTGCACCTCTGAACCAACAACAACAGGGATCACCATTATCCCCGATGCTTTTCAACGCCTACACTGTGAGAATTACCGGCGAGAAGATCAGAGGACCGGGAAGGACATTGTCATATGCCGACGATGTGTTAGTGTGTCGTCAGGCTAAGGATAGAGATCAAGTGGCTGTGGATCTACAAACAGTGTATTCTTGCGCACGTAAAATGTCCCTTGGCAGTTAGAAATCGAAACAGAGTAACCTAACGGCGCTGCCCGGGAAATGTTTTGAAAAATCTACCCAAAACGTATTTCAGGATCCTCAACGGTGCTTCGGAGATTCTCCGGACTCAGGCTTGAGTTAGGAGTAGAACGGAGCACTTATGGGTTACACCCGTGTGCCGTGATATTGATCCGTCGACTAAACTAAACTAAACTAAACTAAACTAAACTAAACAGAACTAAATCGCATACGCACTAGGTGTGTGGAATCTGGGGCAATGGTCAACCCAACGAAGGCAGCAGTGGTATTGTTCTTTTTTGAATAATAATATTGTCAACACTCCAACACCAACTGTAAATATGGGTTCAGAGACGGTGGAAAGAACGCAGGCAATGAACTATCTGGGGATACGTTTTGATCGAAGTCTTGCTATCATGAGCACATAGACCGGGTGATAACAAAGGCCAAGCGAGTTTTGCTGCGATGCGGGCAATGGCGGCGGCAAACTGTGAGCAGCGCGATTTGTGTCTATTGTACGAGGGTCTGGTCCTTTCTGTTTTGGAGTATGACATTGCGATCCTACTATCAGCTGTACGCAGATGGAAAGGATGGAAAGGATACTTAACGAAGCTATGTGTATTATTGTTGGAAATACGGCATGCAGGGCGATGCGCTACCTTCTTGATGATTCAACCGTTGGGGACAGAATACAAATTTGCAGAGCATATGCCTACCGTAGTGTCAACGAAAACACACAACATATCCTTTTTTTTTTTTTTTGCATATCCTTTACAGGACATCGCTGTCAACAGCAGCATCTTTCAGCTGTCTGTTGATTTCTTGGCAAGATTACGCTCAGTAGTTTGCCATTGCTTTCTGAGCGGCCGGCTCAGTATCCCGCAAGTCACCAGCGGTGGACGAACCGCTCCCAGTTCTCGCCCGCTACGAAACTCTGCGTGATAAACGGGATTACGGAGAAAGTGTTGTAACCCCTAGGCCAGAGAGACCAAGATATACTACACAGTGAAATTAAGAAGGTAAGAGCCAGCAGGTTAAAAGGAGGAAGTTCACGGATGGGTCAAGCCGAAGACATTCTTCAACAGGTGTGTTCACTTGAGGACTTAGAACCTGGCGAGGAGTGGGTACTAATGCTAACAGGTTTCTGTATGTCCTTTTCAGTTTGCATCTAACTCGACATAAAATGCAGACAAGAAAATCCGGCTGCTATTGAGACGGAAGTACAGGCTTTGATCTTCGTGAATTCTCTGGAGGGTGATGCTGTCATTTACACAGATGGGTCGGTCGTTCGACGAGTGAGAAGTTCATGAGCTTTTATTGTTCGGACCGGAGGGAGAATTGTGAAGAAAGATGCTGGTGATTTTGCTTTGACCACAAGTAGCCTGACTATGGAAGTCATGGCAGTAAGTAAAGCAATAACATGTCTCGAGACACAGACATTCAGTAGGGCAAGATAAATTAAATTAAAATTAAAATTAATTAAAAGAGGTGTAGCCAAACAAGAACACTACGCAGGAAGCCAAAGAAGATTAATAAACTAACACAGAACCGGTGACGTTAGCCGCTACGCGCTGCAGGAATTGCTTAAGAAAGGATCCGAGCACAATGGTTCGATGTGCAATGATGATGATCTGTCGACTAACTAACTAACTAACTAACTAACTAACTAACTAACTAACTAACTAACTAACTAACTAACTAACTAACTAACCAATGAACCAACTACCCCAACTAACCAACTAAATAACTAACTAATTAACTAACTAACGTGTTAAAACATTGCGACTGTCTACGTCTAATTTCTCTAATCAATTTACGGTTATTGTTTGTTATTTATAGGACTTGATCATTGGTTTTTCTGTCTGTCCGTGGGTTTCTTTCCATTTCCTCAGAAACAATATTTCCACAGCCATTAGATGTTTTTCATCTTGTCTGCTAACTATCCACACATCACATCCATACAAAAGTAGGTTCTATGTAGCACTTCCAAACTCTTTTTTCTCGTATCAACTGACATCTTTTTTATTGGTCAATATGTTTTCCGTCTGGCAAAAGGCTACCTTCGCCATGGTGATTCTTGCTCTAATCTCGTCAAGTCATCTCCCATCAGATGTATGACTGTTCTGAGATAGTTGTACCAATTCACTTGTTTAAGAATATTCAAATTTACATGTAAATTACATTGTGGCATTTCCTTTTTAATGGTGGCAATCATAATATGTGTCTTCATACAATTTAATTATAACCTAGTTGTTCACTATGTGCAACAACCGCATCTACTAAATGTTGCCGATCCTGCTCATTGTCAGCAAGCAACACTGTATCATCCGCATATTTAATTCTCTTGACGTTACGTCCCCTAATGATGATTACTCTCATATCTAATGTTAGTGATGTCGTGTCCCACAATTGTGATTCCTCTCACATCTAATGTTATTGGTGTCACGTCCCCCAATTGTGATGTGATTCATCTCATATCTACTGTTATCTATGTCAATTCCCACAAGAGTGATTACTCTCATATCTTATGTTGCGTCCCCCAATGATGATTTCTCTCATAAGTAATGTTATTGATGTAACGTCCCCCAATGATTTTTCTCATATCTAATGTCACTGATGTCACGTCCCCCAATGGTGATTCCTCTCACATTTAATGTTATTGATGTCACGTCGTCCACCCCCCCCCCCCCTCCCTCCAATGATTATCCTTTTCATATCAAATACTATTGATGTTATGTCATCCAATGATGATTCCTCTCATATTGTGTACCAAGAAGATTGAAAAAAAGGAAGACCACAACGTAGATGGATTCAAGATGTGATAGGCAGTTTACACCTGACAGCGGTAGAGGCTTACGATGGAGAGACATTTAAATATAATCTGTTATGTGAGTACAATTCTAGACAGGACAAGCGAACTGGTTATGTCACCTACCTCACGTTCCGAAGGTTGTGGGTTTGATTTCGGCGCACGCCGTTTGGTTCACGAGTGCAGTTTTTTAAGAGAAACCCTGGGCCTTGTCGCTGGAGTTGTGTAGTTCATACTTTGTGTGACTCGTTCGGCAAGAAGCCTCGCAGAAAGATATTTGGCCTTATGAGATAAAACCTGGTGCAATGAAGTCGATCCTCTTGACTTTTAACAGATTCGGCTCAAAGGAGTAGGTTTGGACCTAACAAAAATGGATGTTGGTAAATAATTACAGTAAAACTTTGATTAACCGTCACCGTCCGGGTTAGGGGTATGACGGATAATCCAATAGACGGATAACTGAAAGCCCCTAATGCATATGTACAGTAACGTGATTTCACTGCGGGCTTGAGACGAAACAGGTTAAGTGGGCGGGTGAGGGATGTGTCTCATAACATTATAATATGCATTGTTTATGTCTACAACATTAATTTCACAATGCATTTTCCTATGTGAATGAATCATGCACTATTGATGAATAAAAGATGAGTGATTGGAAGGGCCGAATGTAAGACGGGCCTGAGTGCCCAATTTGTAACCCTTTTAAAATAAATTTGAATTGAATTCAATTGAATTGAATTCTTGTCCTTTCTAATATTATTGATGTTACGTTCTTCAATGGTGATCCCTCTCATATAGTGTACAAAGGAGACGAAAATAGGCAGACTACAACGTACATGGATTCAAAATGTGACAGGTGTTTACATATGACAGCGAGAGAGGCTTACGATGGAGAGACATTTAAATAGAGTGCAGTGGGAGTTAAGTTCTAGACAGGACAAGTGAAATGGTTACGCCACCTGCCCACACATTCCGAAGGTTATGGGTTCTATTCCGTCGTACGTCGTTTGGTTAAAGTGTGTAGTATTCTCGGAGAGACACAGGGACTTGTCGTGTGGTTAAAGTGTGTAGTATTCTCGGAGAGACACAGGGGCTTCTCGTTGAAGTTGCCTAATTCGTACTTTGTGCGACGCGTGCTGCAACCCGTCCTGTGGAAAATTACTGGACCATATGTGATAAAACCCTGTGTAATGAACTCAATTCTCTTGTGTTTTAAAAGATTCAATTCCAAACAAAACGTAGGTTTGGACATAAAAAAAATCATGGATGGCGGAAAATGATAAGTAGGAAGGTTTTGTCACAGTGATAATTTAATGCCGAGACAGTGATGAGCAGACCAAGAGGGGTAAGAAACGGATGTGTTTTTTCCCCCACCAAATTCTCGTATTATAAAGGAAATTAAGGTAAAACATATTACATGCTTGGCGACTGAGAGTCATTGCAGCTAAACATCTCAAACAGCGGCTTGTCTTTGCTAGTATTAAATATAACAGCGTTAGGCAAACATTAGCGACTGCCGTAATCCACTTGTGCATCAAAGACGAACATAGAGATCATCTGTTCTTCGCGCCATTAAAAGTCTTTTTTTTTTTTTTTTAGCATATCCTTTTTACAGGACTTAGCTGTCAACACCAGCATCTTTCAGCTGTATGTTGATCTCTTGGCAAGATTACGCTCAGTAGTTTGCCATTGCTTTCTGTGCGGCCGGCTCAGTATCCCGCAAGTCACGAGCGGGGGTCGAACCGCCTCAGCTCTCGCTCCGCTACGAGACTCTGCGTGATAAACGGGATTACAGAGAGAAAGTGTTGTAACCCCACAGCCAGAGAGACCGGCATTAAAAGTCTCTAAGACCATATTTCATTTCATTATGAGGCACATGTACATGTGCCTGGAAAAAATATTAGTAAAATGACAAGTTCCGGTGTAGCAATTAAGCGGATATTGCACTAGATATATTATCCAATAAGTAGACTGCCCTTCATTTGTGATATTATCTACCACATGAGGTCACATACTGGACATCTAAGACATAGCAATTACGTACATTTATTTTAGTATCTGTTGATCAGAGTGGCAATATATTTCCTTAAATATCATGCTATACTTTCTTCAAACTAACTATTTGCATTAAACAGCCTTCATGCATACCCCAATAACTGGTGTTTCTTGTCTCCCTTGTTCCCTAAAACATCATTTCTATTTATTTCCCTTGATGCTATGAGTCTTTTTAAATATACTGGAGAGTTTTGGCCATCATAGACCATAACTTTAGGAAATGAAATTGCCAACTGCACCTACTAGTGGTAGAGGATGGGAAACACACTATGTTATGGCTAACGCAGCCCTGGGGACCGAGTATCCACAACAATAAGTGGACAACTCTGCAGCTTAGCAGAGCAGGACACTCACTTGTCCCAACATTCGGAAATGGCTGTCACAAGCAGAGGTAAAAGACCACCATGTGGATGTGGAAGGCAAAAGGAAACCACCACATTATCTTCTTAAGACTTCATGGCAAAACACTTTTCAGAGGTAGTCTAAAGACCGAGATATATGGAGAGCCATGAATGCCTACTGCCACATAGTGGTCACGCTCACACGCACCATCTAATGTGAATTAGGAGATTCCCAGTCTAACAATAGAATGACTTGACGACTAGAAACTTAGGACGACGTAATGATCGTCAGGGACAGCAGGAGGTGACTTCGAGAAAGGACATCAAGACGGCTGTGTGTGTTTTTCCCTGAAAGCTCCGTGAGCAAAGGGTTTGATCATCTAGGGCAAGGCATTGTTACTGAGGAAGGGATATCGCCTATTTATATAGCACTAGCTGACCCGGCCCGGCCTCGCCCAGGCCCTGGAGTGGATCTATCTATCTATCAGTCTGTCTGTCTGCTTGTTTGTCTGTCTGTCTGTCTGTCTGTCTGGCTGACCCGGCCCGGCTTCACACAGTCCCTGGTGGGGAGCATCTCATTTAATTCATATAAGTAGTCATATAAGCTCTCCCGTTCCCGACTATCTGTCTGTCTGTCTATCTGTCTGTCTGTCTGTCTGTCCCGGCCCGGCTTCACCCAGTCATGGTGGGGAGCATCTCATTTAATTCATATACGTAGTCATAAAAGCTCTCCCGTTCCCGACTATCTGTTTGTCTGTGTATCTGTCTGTCTGCCTGTCCCGGCCCGGCTTCACCCAGTCCCTGGTGGGGAGCATCTCATTTAATTCATATACGTAGTCATATAAGCTCTCCCGATCCCGACTGTCTGTCTGTCTATCTGTCTGTCTGTCGGAACCGGCCAGGCTTCACCCAGTCCCTGGTGGGGAGCATGTCATTTAATTCATATAAGTAGTCAAATAAGCTTCCGTTCCCGACTATCTGTCTGTCTGTCTATCTATCTGACCCGGCGTGGTTTCGCCCAGCTCCTGGCGCACAGTAACTTAAAAGAATGTCCTTCCACACACCATTCATTATTTTTAATGAAAACTGTTTTTAATCACCGACATGACAGTTGATAAGTTTTGTAAGCAGAAAAAGATGGGTTAAAATGTTATGCATAATGCATAATTTTTATGCAAACTTTAAAAATACCTTAAAGATTATATCATTATTTAATATAACTCATATGCCTAAAAATAACTATAGACAAAGAGTTTAACAATAGTGCAGGTAAGTCCAACAATATGACTATAAAGTATATAGAAATGTTATTAAAAGTTATGCCCCTTGAAAAAACTTTTCTAGAGTGAAGTCCCCCTGCTATAGAGACATTATATAATGAAAATGGGAAAAAAAATGTTGTTAAATAAGTAGAAGATTTTACATTAAGAAATTATTATAGTCGGTTGCACAGGAATGAAAGGAAGACGTGTAGAAAATTTCATCTCAATCGGATGTACCGTTATCGAACGCATCCAAGACCCACAAACCCACAAACAAACATACACTCTGTTTTATAGATATAAATTCACATCATACTCAGGACCGGGACATATATCAAGTATAGACAACGAGTTATTTTTGGACATTGGTTGCAATATGCTTTAGGAGATTGGGTAATTATAGAATTAGATGAACGGCCAAGTTGTATTAACATATATATAACGTCCCGTCCTCGTGTCAGGGGCCCGTTATATGATACAGCAGCATTGTGTTCATTTTGTCTAAAAAGAGAGCAGATCCGAAATAAAAGGATTTATCTCAATTATATCAGTCTTCAAGGTGAGCGACTTTTGTTACATAAATTCATTCAAGTTTGAGTTATAATGCTTCGGCGGTTGAATGCACGTCGAGACACGTGGGGTCTGCGATCCGAGGAAACGATGATAATATAAATAAACGACGATTGATTCCCACCAGATCAGTAATAAATATGAAATGCACGCCACGATGATATATTCCTAAGCACGATGTTGCATCAGGACTATGTACAATGCACCAACATGGCGCCCGATTTAATATAAGCTGTCTGACGTCGCCAGAAAACGAAACATAGCATATTATTGTTACACGGAGAGTAAGACAGTATTACAGATTATTAATGAGAAAAGAATGACTACCGCTTTTGCAATGATGACAATTGCACGTCAAGTTGAAGTGCACGAATAGTACAAACGACGCGCACCATTTTAAACGTAACAGAAGACAGAAGTTGCAGCTGGCGCAAACAACAGTTGCTGACTGCAACCATGTAATATTAATGATTGATTATTCAAATCAAATGTCGTTTCTTACACACAAGGTAAGAAAGTAAACTGGTGCTATTTCACAAAGCTATACGACAATGTAACACGTTATCAGTTCGATGACCGCTATCAGTAGACATACTACACGTGCGAGTACCAGTTGATTACACAGGACATGTTTTGGAATTAGACGTAGTCTACACAGCACACTGCACAACTCTTGAACATTAATATAATACAGCCAACATACACTTGGCGAGGAAGATTACTTACACTTCCCTTCACCAAGATTCTGAAGGAAATATACGTACACACGATATATTACGTCACGGACATTATTTTATACTTGAAGATACTACTTACGGGATGGAGGACATTACAACACCATTATCCACATACCGGACAACAACTCTCATTTCAAGACGACACGTACACGTATACTAGGACATACTATTTTGAAATCACAGAGGATTTCGTTATATTTGAAGAATTCAACTTGGTCAGTCGGGACCGAACATTAACTCATTACGTCGACATCTACGGACAACATTAACGTTTGAACACGACCTCAACCTTCTTTCCACACGTCATACTAGACCAAAGGAGTCAACACAACTATTGCACAAGGCCAGTATGATGATGCCATTATTAGGAACATATAGAGATACTTATGGATATTACACATTTCACCGCTGTACCAACTGAGTTACACCATTACTCTCATTGACGGACATAGAAATAACACTTCATTCTTTGTACGGTACCATGATGGACACCTCTCTGGCAACATTAACGCATATGAATCTGTTACATGGAATGTCGGACTTTTCTACATCAACACTGGACACTGATTGAATGTACACGGATACACTACACACGTCAGGAGGCTACTCACTTTGCACTTCAGCGGTTACACATCGGAACGTTATACGGAGTGACATTGTTCTTATTGGGCGTGATACCATTCGTCTTCACGCTAAACTTTACGACGCTATACTCCATTGTGGACATTAAGCATTCCAGTACCCACAGCATTCAGCTGCTATAACTCAAGTATCGTCGAAAACACCCAAGCCAATCACGTTTCTCAGAGATTGGTTACGAACCGCGTTGGTTCGGGGTTAAGTACAAATTCATTGTACTTTCGTACAAGCAAGGAGCAGTCTACTTCCTTTTACAATTCCTTCCCTTGGCATATCGTGGTTAACATATAGGATGCAAATTATCGAGCATTATGTTTACGGACACGAGAACCGGAAAAAGGCCAGTAATTTTGTTCATTGTTGATTGATGTTATGTTGACTCATAAGGCTATTTATTTTATTTTGCGGGCGTCACCACAATACTATTGTCTTGTCATAACTGTAGTAGTATAGTATGTGCGTTACCTGTCAAAAAAAATGTGGGTGTATACAATTTGTTATTGTTTGTTAACATTAAGATGTATTCGCGTTACTCGTCATTCGTCTTTTATGATTGTTAGTTGTCTTGCGTTGCATATATATTGTGTATTGGATATATTTATTCATATTTATTTCTCTAGTTATATTTATTTCGATCATTATAGAGAAATTTGATTGATTTTTTTTGGTGGTGTGTGAATTTACACTACAAATTTAATTGAGTTTATATTTGCTCAACGGTGATACGACATTTACCTTACTATCTAAGTAATAGTGAGTTGAGACAATATCACAATTCTTGTCGATTCTTTTCTTCTCTTGCCTACTACTATATTTATTTCAGCCAGATAGCTCATTTTACAGGTAGGACAATAAGACAAGATGTCTACGCTGCAATATTTCATTGAAATGGGCGAGAAGACTAGTCTAACTGGTGCTGAGCTTCGAAATTGGGCAAAGCTTGAGTTCAGTGATCAACAGAAACGTGACAAAGAGGATAGACAACGTGAGAAGGAGGAAAGACAACTTCAAGCCACACATGAGATGGAGGAAAGACAGGAAAGACTGATAGCAGAGAAGGAAACCAAACAACTGCAGATGGCTCTGGAGAGAGAACTGAAGGAAAAAGAAATAGCTTTGGAACGCGAACGAATGGAGTCTAGAGAAAAAGAATTAAATGCGGAATAAGAGAAGCTAATGATAGAGATGCAAATAAAGGAGAAGCAAATGGCTACAGAAGCAGATTTGAAGATGAAACAAATTGTTGCTGAAGCAGAACTTAAAGAGAAACAATTGGCTTTTGATAGGGAGAGACTTGCTACAGAGACACTCTGGAAGGGCAAAGAAGTTGAAGGTAACCTAAGGGTCAAGACGCTTGAGATGGAACGTGGAGCTGAAATCGAACGAGAGAAAATGCTGGCTAAGGAGAACGATCCTGTGAAAAAGTACCAAGGTTTATTCAGGAATTTTCAACAAGGTGATTCGGTTAGTTCATGGATAACGAATTTCTAATTGCTAGTAAAGCACTACAAAGTTCCGGAGAAGGACGTAACAATTCTGTTTCACCGTCACTTCGCGTTAGAGCCGTTGAAAGTGATTGAGTTAATTCCTGAGGATTTACGTACGAACTACAAATATATGCGCGGTCGTGTGCTATCACATTTTTCTTTGGGTGAATCTGGTTTACGAACTAAGTTTAAAACACTTACACCGAAATCGAATCAAACATTCCTGGATTCCGCTTCGGAAATGTCTTCTAGTTTTGATAAGTGGTGTAAGGCTGCGGATATTAATGATAGTTATGAGAAAGTGAGAGACTTAATTATCAGAGATAGAATGTTATCTGCGATACCAGAACCTATGTCAGTATTTCTTATGGAAAACAAATGTAAAAGTTTAAGTGAGATGGAAACTAATAATGAATCTTATTTCAATGCACATAGGAATATTTTTGCTAACTGTGCACAACCTGAATTAGTGATAGGAGCAAGTAAAAATTTCAAAGAGGAAACAGTAAGTTTAGAAAGTTTAGTAGTGGTAGCAACAGAAATAGTCCTTACAATAGAAAAGGTGAAAGACCAAGAAAAGGCCAATTCACCAGATGCCAATATTGTAGATTATCGCTTGGAAACTTAGAGATGTGTGATAAACATCCAGGTTATTCCGCATATCTAAAAGATATTACGGCGAAGAAGAGAAATAAGTATGACTCTTATAAAAGAAGTATAAAATGTTTCTCATGTAGGGCGTACGGACACACTAGTAGGTCTTGTCCGATGAGAAATTCCTGGAAGGAAGCTAGTACAGCATACATATACTCCAT
Source organism: Cepaea hortensis (assembly GCA_963921405.1). Taxonomy (NCBI): domain Eukaryota; kingdom Metazoa; phylum Mollusca; class Gastropoda; order Stylommatophora; family Helicidae; genus Cepaea; species Cepaea hortensis. The sequence continues at coordinate 69,302,846 of OY992888.1, read as the reverse complement.
TAGTGACTCAGACGATTTAGAAGAGACACATGCAGCTATCATACAACAGTATGATGATCAGACTGACAAGTTAAATAAAGGTATAACTGACAATATTAGTAATGAATGTATAGAAACAATTCATGAAGCTAATGCCGTTAGCATACAAAATGGCAAACTAAAAATCCATCAAGCATGGGTAAATGGTGAACCCCCTACTTGCATTCGTGATTCGGGAGCTTCGATTGTCGGAGTAGATCGAAAGCTGATAAAAGAAGAAGATTATACAGGCGAAACTGTAGAGTGCAGAACATTCGGTGGCACAATAGAAAGATATAAGATTGCCACGATTACAATTATGTCACCATATTACGAAGGCACAATAAATGCAGCGGTATTACCAAATCCATGTGCCGGATTACTGATTGGTAACATACCAGATGCGAAACAATTAATGCATGATGAAGCAAAGCAATGGGAAATTGATCATGCAAGAGCTAATGCAATTACAAGAGCTCAAGACAAAAGGGATAAAGGCAGTGACAAATTAGAAAATAATATCAGACTAGTGACTGATTTACCAGAAGATCAAAAACAAGATCCAACTCTAAAATCTTGTTTTAAGAAACTGACTGAACCAATAAAACAAGGTAAAAGAGGTAATTGGAAATTTTTCCTAGACAATAATATTTTATCGAGACGATATGATAGAGGTACATCACGTTATTTTCAGACAGTACTTCCATCGAAATATCGTACTGAGGCATTAAAATTAGCACATGATTCTCCATTCGCTGGTCATATAGGGATTGCTAAAACCACTAATAGATTGCTAACGTAATTCTATTGGCCTGGATATAACAAAGACATTACCACACATGTACGTTCATGTACATTATGTCAGATGACCACGCAAAAAGGCAAACATCCCAAAGCACATGTTCAGAAAACTGATTTGGTATCAAGACCATTTCAGAAAATAGCTATAGATATTGTGGGTCCGCTAAATACAACTACTGATCGAGGCAATAGATTCATATTAACTATGATTGATCTTTGTACTCGTTGGCTAGAGGCTATTCCTTTAAAATGTATCACGAGTAGATCCATTCTAGATTCATTGTTGATAATTTTTAGCAGAATAGGATTCCCTAGCAGCATATTATCAGATAGAGGTAGTCAGTTTATATCAACGGCTACTCAAGAGGCAATGAAGATACTTGGGATTCCACAGGTGTTTTGTTCACCTTGGCACCCAATGACAAATGGTGTGAATGAGAACTACAACGGAGTTCTTAAACGAACTCTGGCGAAAGTTGCTGCGGAAAGGCCCAAAGATTGGGATATTTTATTACCAGCGGTACTATTTGCATACCGAGAGGTACCACAATTTAGTACAGGGTTTTCTCCATTCGAGTTGGTATATGGAGCAAATCCACGAGGTCCATTATTAATATATAATGACTTACTCACAAATAAAACATATGATCATCCGAAAAGAGATGCATATGAAATGGTAACACAGTTAAGAGATACAATTTTCACAGCTTGTCAGATTGCAAAATCTGCACTGGATAAAGCTAGAGAAAGATACAGACAGTATGGTAATAGGAACGCCAAGACAATAGTCTTGAAAGAAGAAGAAGAGGTTTGGTTATTATTACCTGATCCTCGAGATTTTTTGGTTACTTCATGGCAAGGTCCATGTAAGGTAATTAAGAAAATTAGAGATGTTGATTATCGTATTGATGTGAATGGCAAACATAAGATTTTTCATATTAATATGTTGAAGCCATATATTCCACGTGAGGATAACTCAGGTCAAGTGACAACACAAATTCCTCATAGGATAGCAACAGCTTGTTGGGTAATTAATGAGCAACAAGAAGATGCTATAGAACAACAGATTCCAACACCTATAGTTAATAGTGACAGTAATTGGCAAGCGATCCGGTTAAGTAAAGATTTATCAGTACAAGATAGAGAAAAGCTTATTACTGCAATAAAGGAATATAGTTCAATTTTTTTCAGATAAACCGGGGCAGACATCACTGATTAAACATAAAATAACTTTATTATCAAATGTCCCAGTTAAAGTGAAACCATATCCTATTCCAATACATTATTTGGAAAAAAGTTACTGCAGAAATTTCAGATCTAGATAAGACTGGAATTATAAAAAAAATTAATTTCAAATTACTGTTCACCAGTTGTAATTGTTAAGAAAAAAGATGGGTCATTACGTTTATGCGTTGATTATAGGAAAGTTAATAAATTAACTTTACTAGATGCAGAACCTATGCCAAATATTGATGAGTTAATTGAAACCATGGCAAACTCGAAAATATTTTCGAAAATTGACCTTACAAAAGGATATTGGCAAATTCCGATAGAGGAAGATTCAAAGCATATTACAGCTTTTAGCACGCCGTTAGGTTTATATGAATGGGAATATCTTCCATTTGGTTTACAAAATGCACCAAGTACATTCATGAGAATGATGAGAAGATTACATCATGGAATTACCAACTTAGCATCGTATATGGATGATATTTGTATTCATACTTGTGATATTAACACACATGTTAAAATTTTAAAACAAGTTTTCCAGAAAATACAAGAACATGGGTTGAAAGCTAAACCAAGTAAAATTGAGATAGGGTCTACTGAGATACAATTTCTGGGTCATAGAATCTCTAACGGATTTAGGAAAACAGATCCATTAGTTGTGACAAAGATTCTTAATATCAAACCTCCAACATCCAAGAAGGAGCTTAGGAGTGTATTAGGGTTGAATAATTATTATCAAAAGTTTATCCTTAATTTTGCACATATGACAGCAACATACTCGGAACTTTAAAAAAATGGTCAACCAACAAAGATAGTTTGGACAGAGGATCACGAGAAGTTATTACAACAAGTAGAAACTCTATTTAGTATATATCCTATTTTGAAATTACATGATATTTCAAAAGATTTTGTTTTACAAACGGATGCTAGTTTACATGCTATTTCAGCTGTATTACTTCAATTGCATGAAGGGAAACTACATCCTATTCTTTATTTCAGTAAAAAGCTATCTGAAACTCAAAGAAATTATGCTGTTATTGAACTAGAGGCTTTAGCTTTAATTGAAAGTATTGAGAAGTTCTCTAGATACCTACTAGGTAGGAAATTTCTGGTTCTTTCGGATAACAAACCTTTAAAAATTTTCAAATCGGGTCATCCGAAGAATTCTATAATACATAGATGGTCATTACTATTACAGGACTATGAATTTGACATCTGTCACATTCCAGGAAAAGACAATAATCTTGCTGACATTCTGAGTCGATTATAGAATGGCAGATTTTCTTGTTAGTTAATTATAGTTGGATTATAATTCTTGTTTATATAAATTCAGTTTATAGTTCATAATGATATATATATATATATATATATATATATATATATATATATATATATATATATATATATATATATATATATATATATTAAGATGATTACTTATAGAAAAAGCCTTATTAGAAAGTCAATATGACAATAAACAACATGATAATATAGGTTATTAGATTAAATATTATAAATAGTATGAAGGTACAGTTATATCTGATATGTGTTCAAAACAGAGCCACGGCAAGGATGAAACACAACTGCTTGCTGCTGGAAAGAAGACAGTCAGAAAAACCTTAAGTATCAAATGTTAAAGTTGTATGTTTATTACAATTGCATGACGTTTATATTAATTAATGAGAAATGTTGGGTCCGAAGGGTATGTGTCATGTTATGCTGTATGCTTATGAATCAGTACAGGAGCTAAATATGACCAAGTGACAATCCATATCCCAAAGAAAAATATCGGGAAAAAGTTAAGGTGGAATCACAGACAAGAACCCTACCCATTAAATGACAATACGACAACAAGTAACGACTACGACTAACATGGTTACTGGAAAAACGTCATTATTACCCTCGTCCTAGAACTAGGACATACTTGTCATTAGGACAAGGTAGGGACTAATATTCATTTATTAGTTGAACTGATCCCATAGGATCAGTCACACGACGTTCGACGTAGGGTTCGGACAGGTGGGCGTGCCCGTTATGTAGCATTTATGATTTTTTTTTTTTTAGGGTTAATGATGGGGTAAATCCTGGAGCTATGTGGTAGTGCGTAAAAATATGGTTACAGTTGTAAGTAATTATGAGAGGAAAAATGACATAGCATTTTTTTTTTTGGGGGGGGGGGGGGCATTATGCCACTTAGTGGTCACGCTCACACGCACCATCTAATGTGAATTAGGAGATTTCCAGTCTAACAATAGAATGACTTGACGACTAGAAACTTAGGACGACGTAATGATCGTCAGGGACAGCAGGAGGTGACTTCGAGAAAGGACATCAAGACGGCTGTGTGTGTTTTTCCCTGAAAGCTCCGTGAGCAAAAGGTTTGATCATCTAGGGCAAGGCATTGTTACTGAGGAAGGGATATCGCCTATTTATATAGCATTCATATCATACTCCTGGACCGGGACATATATCAAGTATAGACAACGAGTTATTTTTGGACATTGGTTGCAATATGCTTTAGGAGATTGCGTAATTATAGAATTAGATGAACGGCCAAGTTGTATTAACATATATATATAACGTCCCGTCCCCGTGTCAGGGTCCCGTTATATGATACAGCAGCATTGTGTTCATTTTGTCTAAAAAGAGAGCAGATCCGAAATAAAAGGATTTATCTCAAAATTATATCAGTCTTCAAGGTGAGCGACTTTTGTTACATAAATTCATTCAAGTTTGAGTTATAATGCTTCGGCGGTTGAATGCACGTCGAGACACCGAGGCCAGCTGGCAGGGCATTTGATAATATGTTGATATATGATGTATTTTTAATGACTGTGCAGTGTTTGAAAATATAGCCGATCTAAGTTTTGTATTTACCTATTATGTTGCGTGGCAGGGTAGGGGTATCTCCTATCAAAAGTGAAGCAAGGTGCCTTCTTCCCTCCATTAACCTACGGCACAACCTTGGGCAAGGTGGGGTACCCGTTTAGCCCCCCCCCCCCCCTCCCTCCCCCTAGATCAGGGTTACGTGAAGCCATGGGGGAAGGTGGTGTATGAAGTTGAAGAGCAGCCAACATATAGTTGTAGGTTAGTGTCTCCAACTTCATGACGGTAGGCAGAGGATTTCTTTATTGGGGGAGACAATGGCTAAGGTCGTCGACCAGTATAGTCAGTGCTAGGAAAGAAAGCAATGGCAAGCTACCTTCTTTACAGATGCCAAGAATATCAAGTATTGTAATCTCATTGATAATCAGAGAAACGGCGTAATTGGATGCTCCATAAGAGCAGCCTCGCCCGATAGGGGTAGTCATGTGCACCATGTGACTCCAGACTGTCAGCAGGCGACTGAGTGCAAAAGAATATCGACATTGAAAGTGGAAACTTTAAATGTAAGAACTATGAGTGGGGATGGAACATTTGATAACATTAAAAATGAAATGAGAAGACTAAATATTAACATGTTAGGTATATGTGAGACCAGAAGGACAGGAATGGGCATTCTAACATCTGAGGAATATAGAATAATCGAGTCTGGTGGAAAGAACAAACAGCGAGGAGTAGCAATTATAATGGATATGAAATGGAAACAAATAGGTATTTTAAATTCCTGCGAGAAAAAAAACGAACTAAACATTAACAAACGTTGCACATACCTTACAAGGAGATCCACGTGTCGCGAAATACAGGTGAAAAATCCGAAATCAGAAGCACTCAATAAATATAATAAAAATGAATAATAAAATAAGATAAAAAACACAAGAACGCATACAATAGACACACAGACGTTTCGATTCTAAGAATCTTTGTCAATGACAACACAGATAAACAACGACAGAAACACAAGCACACGACCTATCACTATGATGCACAACCTGATATTTACATGTGGGGCAGGAAATGTGACTAGGCCAGCTGCGAAAACGCGTGGCGCAGAATGGAAAATGGGTTGCCAAAAAGGATTTGAGTAGCCAAAAATATGTGAACAGTCTGCTATGAAAACATAGAAATGTGGGGACAATTAGGTCTAGATATCGCGGGGGGGGGGGGGGAGAACAGCAAGGTAATAGGTAGTGTAAACAATTGGGGAAGATGCCACAGTTATACTGTAGCGTCCACGACAGTATTCATTCCTGCCGGATGGATGCATCCCAGATTGTTGATTAGCTGGCATTCAATTCTAAGTCTGACACAGCTATTTGAGAAGCAGGGTTTTAATGCGGTGACACATGCATCGTCGGCTCCATTGTGGTTGGAGGAATTGAAATGGTTGGGGACAGGTTTTCCATTTCAACCATTTCAATTCCTCCAACCACAATGGAGCCGACGATGCATGTGTCACCGCATTAAAACCCTGCTTCTCAAATAGCTGTGTCAGACTTAGAATTGAATGCCAGCTAATCAACAATCTGGGATGCATCCATCCGGCAGGAATGAATACTGTCGTGGACGCTACAGTATAACTGTGGCATCTTCCCCAATTGTTTACACTACCTATTACCTTGCTGTTCTCCCCCCCCCCCCGCGATATCTAGACCTAATTGTCCCCACATTTCTATGTTTTCATAGCAGACTGTTCACATATTTTTGGCTACTCAAATCCTTTTTGGCAACCCATTTTCCATTCTGCGCCACGCGTTTTCGCAGCTGGCCTAGTCACATTTCCTGCCCCACATGTAAATATCAGGTTGTGCATCATAGTGATAGGTCGTGTGCTTGTGTTTCTGTCGTTGTTTATCTGTGTTGTCATTGACAAAGATTCTTAGAATCGAAACGTCTGTGTGTCTATTGTATGCGTTCTTGTGTTTTTTATCTTATTTTATTATTCATTTTTATTATATTTATTGAGTGCTTCTGATTTCGGATTTTTCACCTGTATTTCGCGACACGTGGATCTCCTTGTAAGGTATGTGCAACGTTTGTTAATGTTTAGTTCGTTTTTTTTCTCGCAGGAATTTAAAATACCTATTTGTTTCCATTTCATATTGTTATATCCTGCTGCAGCCGCTGCTTTTTCTCTCTATTCCATATCAATTATAATGGATGCAGAGAGATCAAAATCGATCAAAGGATATTGGAATTTATCAGACAGAGTGTTTGTCACAGCCTCACAGGATCCACATTATCGGGTAAAACTAACATTAGTTAATTGAGATTAGCCAAGGGCTACAACTCCCGCCCAAGGGAAAGAAGTAAGACCCTCGAAGGCCAAAGTATTCCAGAACCTTCTCGAAGGTCTGGTCAGTGAGTCCACTGTCCCGTGTTACTGATGTGGCCCGCCTATTGCGGGGTCCACGAGGAACTCGAACAGAGTTACCACCCGTGTCGGATTGCGACACGTGTGGATCGGAAGAGAGAGACGGGACATCGAAGAGGCAACAGGGCCTGCCTTAGAGGGACTCAATAGTTTAGACTCAATAGTTTAGACCCATGTGTATTTGGGGTTTATAGACATATGCTAGATAGTATGCTTAGAATGTTTGATGATGTTAACTGTGTGATGATGTTAAACCTCTGTGATATGCAATTCAGTGCGGGCTTGTTAAGCCCACTGCGCCAACGCACTGTATGTTGAAATACAATAAATGTTAGATATTCTATTTAACGGAGTTATTGTTGCCTGTGTGAGCCCGAGCTCAGATACCTAGACATACAACACGCTGACAGTGTTACTGGTGAAGTTGAGTGGAAGACCTTTTGATGTCCACGTCATACAAGTTTATGCACCAACAGCAGACAATAGTGATGACAGCAATGATGAATTTTATAATGATTTAGAGCAGGGGTGGGCAAACGTTTCGTGCGGAGGGCCGCATTGACAAATGTAAAGCTATTGGCGGGCCGCATATATATATATATATATATATATATATATATATATATATATATATATATATATATATATATATATATGTATATATATATATATATATATATATATATATATATATATATATATATATATATATCCATTTTGTTTAAAGCAACCTATCACAATAAGTAATTATTAATTATTTATAGGTTATTAAGCAGTATAAATAACTAATTATTGCAATTTTATTTTACTTATACACTTATCTTATATATAAATTAGGATGTGCGTCCGTATTTATGTATCTCTGTATGTATGTATGTATGTCCTTTATTTGTTCGCGAACGGCCCATCCGATTGAGATGAAATTTTCTACACGCCTTCCTTTCATTCCAGAGCTGTCAACTGTGATATTTTGTTAGTGTGAAATCGCCTGCTTACTCAGTATTATTTCATTTGTCATTTTTCATCATAATTTCATATATCTCAGGGGACCTAACTCTGTAAAAGTTATTTCAAGGGGCATAACTTTTCTGTATAACTTATAGTCATATTGTGGCATCGTTTTCAAAGATTTATAAACTCTTTGTCCATAGTTATGTACCGGCATATGAGTTATAATAAATAATGATACAATCTGTAAGGCATTTTCAAAGTTTTCATAAAAATGATGCACAATGCATAACATTGTAACTCATCTTTTTTTGCTTAAGAAGTTACTGTAGTCATGCAGGTGATTAGAAAGAGTTTTCATTAAAAATAATGGATGGTGTGTGGAAGAACGTTCTTTTAAGTTACTTTTTTTTGTTGTATGAATTTAATGAAGCCGGACAGGGTCAGGCAGACAGATAGACAGACCGATAGACAGTCGGGAACAGGAACTTATATGACTACTTATATAAATTAAATGAGATGCTTCACACCAGGAGCTGGGCGATGCCGGGCGGGTCAGACAGACAGACAGACAGACAGACAGACAGTCGGTAACGGGAACGGGGAACTTATATGACTACTTATATGAATTAAATGAGATGCTTCCCACCAGGGACTGGGCGAAGCCGGGCAGGGTCAGCTAGTACATTATATTTGACAATATGGACACAACTTTTTACTAATTTGTTAACACGATTTTACAACTTGTTATTATAACAAATATTCTTTATTATCTATCAATGGCTTTAATTTAGACACACAGCGACTACATTGTCACTGCAGATGTTGATTTCTAATGGGATGTATGTAACTGCTTGCAATTTTTGACAATATTATTGAAATCTGGAGCAAGTTTACTTGTTGAAATTCGCCTAACAGCATGCAAGTTGCAGTCCGACAATAAAGACCTATTCTTAGATTTGTTGATCTTCAAGCAAGAGAATGCTTGTTCGCAAATGTATGTTGATCCAAATAATGATCAAAGTTAAGCTGCAAAGTTTTTCAAGTTGGGAAATGATTCTTGTGATAAAGATCCATAGAAATCCAGCAAACCATCTGTCTTGAATTTCTCTTTCAGGTCATGATCTGATTGTAAGTCAAGCAGCTCCAACTGTATGTCCTCTGTGGCTTCTGCACTAAAAGGTGAACTGAGAATATTGAACTATGGCTCTAATTTCTTGAAATCTTGGAATCTCCATCCAAATTCTTCAATCAATGCTTCTAATTGGGCTTTGTATTTTTCAGTCATTTAACCAGAAATGGTTTCTTGTTTCAGCAAAGGGAGGTGACAAAATCTTTTTTCACTTGCTTGTCTGGAGAACAGTGAGAGTTTTGCCTGAAATGATTTTACTTATACATACAATTCATGTGCAAACACACCATTGCCCTGAAGTTTGACATTCAGTTCATTTAACTTTTCCGTAATTTCAATGGCAAACATAAAGTCTAACTGCCACTCTTTATTGACAATGTTAGTATTAAAGTCACATGCAATGCCCTTCATCTCTAGGAACAATACTATTTCTTCTCTGAGTTCCCACACTCACCTCAAAACCTTGCCGAGTCTCAGCCATCGAACATTGGTGTGGTTCAGGACATCGGAATGTTCAGTTTCCAAAGCGTCAAGTAATGACTTGAACTAAGTCCTCTTGATCTGATGAGGCTGATGACACTGACAACTGGGTCAATAACATGCTTGATATTCAAAACAGTTTTACACATAATTTCTTGAAGAATCACACAGTGAAGTGGTAATAATGTGTGGTCTGGATATTATGCTTTAATCTTATCACTTATCAACTTTACCAGACCTGCATTTTTTCCTGTCAAAGCAAGAGCTTCGTCAGTTGTAACACTTGCCCTCTTGTTAAATACCAACCCAGTTCTTTCAATACAGTTAGAAACATCATTAAATATATCATGGCCTGTGGTTCAGTCTTTGAGGACTCAACACTCAGTAACTCTTCAGTGAGTTTGAAAGAAGTGTTTATTCCACGTATAAATATCAATAATTGGGCAGTATCATGTACATCGGTACTCTCATACAATGAAAGAGAGTGCCACAAAATTTGTTTACTTGCATCTTGAAGTTTATGCATCAAATTGTCACTGATCTTGTCAACTCGTCTGACCACAGTTCTCCTTGATAAAGTAATGTTGTCAAATCTGTTTTTTTTTTTTTTTTTGTTCTGAACACATAATGTTTGCTGCATCTAGCAAACATTCCTTGATGAACTCGCCATCAGAAAATAGCTTGTTCTGTTTTACAATTCTGTGTGACAGCACAAGACTAGCTTCAGCTGCAGCATCTTGAATTGAAGACTGTTTAGTGCAAACAGTTTGCTGTTTCTCCAAATTTTTCACCAACTCAAGGCATTTCCTTTCCTTCTCTTCAGTCGTTAAATTGTATCCGAAATCGGAATGTTTTGTTTCATAATGTCTTTTTAAATTGTACTCCTTGAAGACAGCCAGTGACTCACGACACAACAAACAAACTGATTTGCTACCAACTTTTATAAAACAGTACTTAGTTGTCCATTCATCATTAAAAACACGGCATTCATCTTCAATCTTACGTTTGTTATAGACACTCATCATAAGTGTACATGGAATTCTGTAAAATTCAACAAAATAACTTCAAAACGAATTTACAAATTTTATTTCTAAATGCCCTCCCGGGCCGCATAAAATCACTTGGCGGGCCGCATGCGGCCCGCGGGCCGTAGTTTGCCCACCCCTGATTTAGAGAAATTTTTCAAGAAATGCAAGAATTCTGAATTAAATATCATAATGGGTGACCTGAATCCGAAAATTGGAAATCAACAGTATGGATGCATAGTAGACAAGTATGGACTAGGGGAACAGAATGAATGAAGTTGCAGACTTGTACAATGGGCATAATAGCAGGATATGATTATCGGAAACACCTGGTATCAACATCACCCAAGGAGATTATGGACTTGGAGGAGTCCTAATCATAAGATCAGAAATCAGGTTGATTACATTCTCATCAACAGAATATTTAAAAGTCGCAAACACTATACAACGTGCAGACTGCTACAGCGACCATAGATTAATCATAAGCAATATACATATACAATTGAAGAAAGTCAAATATACACCGAGAAACACAACATTTGATCTACGGGCACTTAAGAGTGAGAAGATACCAGATAAATTCAAAGTAGAGGTAAAGAACAGGTTCGATGCATCATTGTCCGATATGGAAATATTATTTCAAGATGTCATCGAACAATAGAAAATATTAAATAAATCAGTCAACCGAGTTGCAGAAACAACCATCCCAAAAATAAAGATAATGGGACACCAAGAAGTGGATGACGGAAGAAATCTTAACACTCATGGAATTAAGAAGAAATAACAAAAATAACAAGGACAAATATGAAGAGATTCACATCAAAATTAGGAAACTATGCAAAGAGGCCAAAGAAACATGGCTTGAGGAAAATTGCAGGGAAATCGGAAACCAACACAACACTCGGAATACCAAGTTACTGCCCAAGAGAATTAATGACATCACTATCAAAAGAACACACACATCAACGGATGGCAAAGATGGGAAAATCATAATATCAATTCTCAATCTTTAAATCTCAATTCCCGAAACAACCAAATAAATCAATTTGATTATTGCTAACTGGACTTAATGCGGCCTAGTGTGGCTTGCCAGCCGATAATACCTGATCATTCGTGGCCGCATCGAATGACGGATGTCGATCGCGGTGATCGGGCAAATTTTGAGCTATAACCTTCGAAGGGTGACGTTGTGATATTCTAATTTGGTTGCGTCTAGCGTGTACCGCGTGGTTTAGTGGTTATACATCCGCACGTTGAGTTGTTAGGATGTGATGCCCATAATAAATGGACATATTAATTGCGTCCTCGGGATTTGTTTTGCGGTCACTATAAGTGAAGTTACGTTCAGAGCCATGATATTGGTGATGTCCATAATAAATGAACATTTTGTGGTGTCTTCGGGTTGCTGTGATTAACAGCATAACCTGAAGTAACTAGGAGATGGATAACGTTCAGTGCCATGAGGTTGCAGGGTTTTAAGAGGTACTGCCCATAATAAATGGACATAGATAGCATATGGGGTTGCTGTGGATATCAGCATGGCCTGGGGTGGACATGGATTGAGTGCCATGAGGTAGAGGTTTTGGGAGGTGACGCGGGATGCCCATAATATATGGACATATAGAATTTGGGTTGCTGTGGTTAGCAGCATGACCTGGGGTGGACAGGGTGGACGTTCACTGCCATGAGGACATTGGTAGTATTTTTTTGGTCGCTGTGGATATCAGCATAAACCGAAGTAGACATAGATTACGTGTTGTTCAGTCATGGAAATGATGGATAGATAGAATTTGGGTTGCTGTGGATGTCAGCATAACCTGTAGTGGTCATTGTTTAAATGACGGGTTTTAAGTATTGATACCCATAATAATAGACCCGTTGATTGGAGCTCAATTATGAGGGTTTGTGCTTGGAGTTTTTAGAATTTATTGCATAAAGTCTCAATGAGATAATGAAGGGTAAATGTGAGTGTTTTTGGATTTTGTTTGGAAGTGTTCTTCTTATCTTCTCTGGTGCGCACCAGTTCTGTGTCTTTCTATCCTGTGTGGTGTAGGTCGCTTCAAGAAGATTATGTGGAAATTGTTTGAGTGAAGTAATAATTTTAATAATGGTGATGTATACATGTTGATGATAATAGTAGGATATAAGAATGGTATCTGGTGAGGTCTTAAGCGGATTGCTGTGACCATGAGAAAAGGATGACGGAAAAGAAGCAGAAATGGTTGAGTATTTGAGTAAGGTGCTGGGGAATAGCCGATAGCTATAAATCCCATAGGTAGTTGAATAATGCCGGTCTCTCTGGCTGTGGGGTTACAACACTTTCTCTCTGTAATCCCGTTTATCACGCAGAGTCTCGTAGCGGAGCGAGAGCTGAGGCGGTTCGACTCCCGCTCGTGACTTGCGGGATACTGAGCCGGCCGCTCAGAAAGCAATGGCAAACTACTGAGCGTAATCTTGCCAAGAGATCAACATACAGCTGAAAGATGCTGGTGTTGACAGCAAAGTCCTGTAAAGGATATGCTAAAAAAAAAAAAAAAAGTTGAATAATACTGGATAGTAGTCGCCGGGAAGACTCCTACGAATGGTTTGATTTTGGCTTACGAAAAGTCCCTGGATATATGTTTGAATAGAATATGTCAAGTTAGAATTTTCTTTGAGTGTATCTTTTTAGAATTTATGGGTTGAGTGTTAAAGTTAAGGAAAATATAGGTTTTGTTCCAAGACTTTTCTGGGAAAAGTCTTGGTCATAGGGTAAGAAGGCATATATAACAGAGTAGCTGTTATAAGAGTTGGGAGGCAGTGAGGGGCTATCTGGTGCGCAACGAAAAGATTTTAATATTCAGCAGTGCACGGGTGAGCACTATGGTTGGCAATAGCTAGGGGGTGTTGTGGTGTGACGACAGGGGAGTTAGAGATTAGTAACCGCAGTACCATCCGCCTGACCGTTCGCAAGAGTTTGTTTGGTTCCATCGGGGATGATTGATGATGAGCGGGTCTTGATGTTAAAAGAGTGAATCTGATTGTGTCTACCGACTAGAGAATTACTCTGCTTTTGTTTTGATACATCAACCAAATAAATGATGTAACCGAAGACTGCGGAATTGAGGTATTTATATTTCAAGATCAACCACTATACGTCACGAATAACATTGCTTCCCCTACACTGCTATAGAGACTACGACAGTTTATCGGATAGATGACTGAAGGGACTTTAAGGGCGTTTCCAACTCTGAAGACGCTTCTGGTGGAAAACAAATGTGACTTATTGCATATAGTAAAAGTTGAAAGTCTTCTGGATATCTTTCATAGAGGTGGATAATCTTGCCCTTTTCATAAATCCGTTCATATTTTTTTTATGCCAAGCTCTGTCAATTACAGTAAAACCTTCAGCACGAAGTAATTGATTTGAAATGCAATTCTGAATGAGATTACATTTCTGGAGCTGCCTGCTTCACCTTCAGCTGATCATATGATTTCATTCTAGCTTCTATTGCCTGTCGAACAATTTGAACAACTGTGTTCATTCACCCAGAGATACATTTGTGGGTTTGGTTCAACTTACAGATGCGAGCGGTCATTTTCCGCAATGAAGGTTATAAAATAAAATAAAACAAACGCACAAACAAACAAACAAAAAACAAACCACGTTCCAGACTCACCGACACTAACCTAGATGCGCTTATGACGTTGGGCACGACAGATATGTGCCCATATATGGATAAACTGGCATCTGAACTTAAGTAACTGGTCATGAAGAACAGTTACAATTGTAAATATAGTACGTGGGTAAGTTAATAAGTAAGTCACAAATGGTTGTAGAAGAATAACTAACCAAGATAACAACTTGAAGCCATTTTATTTATATACATACATTGTCCTTTATGTCTCAACATAATTGCCACCAACATTGATGCACATATCCCATCGTTTTATCAGTCCTCTTAAACCGGCAGCATAGAACTGCGTGCTCTGTTTTTATTTACCTGCCATCCCACAGAATTGTGTGACTTACTTATTGACTACCCCTCGTAACTTATTCTACTCAGCTATGCTTTACGGAAAATCGCTAGGGGCTAAGTCGGGGCTGTAAGGTGGATGTTCCAGAACATTTCGCGAATGACGCCGAAGTTGAATATGAAGTGAAAACGTGGTTTAGAAAACAGAGCACACAGTTCTATGCATCTCGTTTGGGAGGATTGAAAAAACGATGGGATAAGTGCATCAATGTTGGTGGTGTTTGTGTTGAGAAATAAAGGGACAATGTATGTATACAAATAAACTGTTTTATGTTGTTATATTATTTAGTTATTTTTCTATAGCCATTTGTGACTTACTTATTATCTTTCCGTGGTACGTTAATAGCGATTTTCGAAACTAATGTAAACATTTATTGTTAAATGAACTTCTGTTTTTAATGCATGGGAAGAGAGGAAGAGAAAGGCCAAAGAGAAGATGGGTGCAGGATGTGGCGGATGATATCCAGATGGGTGTATCGGACGCGGGACATCTTGCTTATGATCGAGAAGTTTTCCGGAAGGTTGTTATGGGAGCGAGGTTCTGCAAAGGACATGCTACTGTATGAATGAATGAATCTATGAAACATTACAACGATTGAAATGAGTTGCAATATTCATATGAAAAGTAACGGATGCAGAGGGATGTAACAATAGGAAATAAAAACAGTTAGGTATGAGTAACTCTTGTGAAAAAGTGAGATATACTAAACACAGACAATGTGTACATACCTTACAAAGAAATCCACAATGGTGACCATAAATTTATAAAAGAAAATATTAAAAAAAATATGTATATCCTGGTTGAAAGCGTCCATTACCCCCATATCGCTTCTCGGCCTTTTGGCTAAGATCAAAGTGTATTTGCTGGTTTCTCAGGAGTACACTTGGTCTGGTCGGAGGCCGGGATGACCACACCACCTCACATATCTTCACATTAGATGTGGGCCTGGTGGACCACTGTGGGCAATGGCTCACAGTGAGTCTAAGGGTCCACACAAAAAAGTGTGTGGCGAGGAACCATCTCATCTGGAGTAACCGCCAACCCTCCCCCCCCCCCCCACAAAAAAGGGAAAAAAAAGAAAATTACCCCCATGTGGACAACAATCACCTTCGGATTGATAAGACTGTGAGGGTAAAACCATGGGCGGCTGCTTTGCTGGCGGTCTAGTTACAGGACTATCATTCTGACCCGGCTATGGACCCTACTATAACTTCTCCTTGAGGTTGAACGGGGTAGGGGTAATGGTGAAATCAAATCGAATAAAAATATACACATTAAAATAACGTGTCCAAAAACATTTTGACTGTCTACGTCTAATTTATCTAATCAATTTACGGTTTTTGTTTGTTTCTTGTAGGACTTGGTCATTGGTTTTTCTGTCTGCCCATGGTATTCTTTGCATTTTCTCCTGAAACAAAATTTCCACAGCCATTAGATGTTTTCAGCTTGTCTGCTAATTATCCACTCTTCACATCTATACAAAAGTAAGGGATCTATGCAGCACCTCAACAGTCTTTTTTCCGTTGCAATTATGTATGTATTCCATCTGGCAAAAGCCTACCTTCGCCATGTTGATTCTTATTCTTATCTCGTCAAGGCATCTAGCATCAAATGTTATGACTGTTCCGAGATAGTTGTACCAGTTCGTTTATTTAAGAATAGTCCCATTAACCTGTATATTACATTGTGGTATTTCCTTCTTCCTATTGACGACCATAATCTGTGTCTTCATACTATATAAGTCTAACCCTAGTTGTTCACTGTGTGCGACAACTGCATCTACCAAAGGTTGCAGATCATGCTAATGTATCATTCGCATATCTAATGCTATTGATGTTCCGTCTCTCAATGATGACTTCTCTCATATCTAATGGTATTGATGTTATTTTCCCCAGTGGTGATTCCTCTGATATCTAATGCTATAGTTGTCACGTACCACAATGGTGATTCCTCTCATATTTAATGTTATTGATGTCCCTTCCCCCCTCCCCTCCCCCCAATGATGATCCCTCTCATATAAAATGTTATTTTTGTCACGTCTTTCAATGATGACTCCTCTCACATAAAATGTTATTGCTGTTACGTCCCTCATTGGTGATTCCACTCATATCGAATGTTATTGATGTAACGTACTTCAATGATAATTCTTCTCATACAGTGTGCTATGGAGATGGAAAAGAGGAAGACCACAACGTAGGTGAATTCAAGATGTGATAGGTAGGTTACACATTACAGCGACAGAGGCTTACAATGGAGAAACATTTAAATAGTCTGATATGGGAGAATGTTCTAGACAGGACACGCGAAGTGGTTAAGCTACCTGCCTCGCGTTTCGAAGGTTGTGGGTTCGATTCCGGCGTACGTCGTTTGGTTCACGAGTGCAGTTTTCTCAGAGAACCCCTGGGGCTTGTCCCTGGACCCTCGTGACATTTAACAGATTCAATTCCAAACAGTAGGTATGGACATAATAATAATGGATATCGGGAATTGGTAAGTAGGAAGGTTTTGTCACATTTATGACTTAATGCCGAGACAGTAATGAACAAATCAAGAGATGTGTTTTGTCACTAAATTCTCGTATCAGAAAAAAAAAAAAAAACAAAAAACTTAAAGTAAAATATGTTACATGTTCGGCGACTGAGAGTGATTGCAACCGAACACCTCAACATACAGCTTGTCTTTGCTAGGTTCAAATATAACTCCAGCATTAAGGCAAACATCAGCGACTGTCGAAACCCACTTGTGTATCAAAGACGAACATCGATATCATCTGTTTCTTCACACCATGAAACGACAGTATTTGCTATCATTGCTAGGCACACGAATAGGATCCTGCCGACATTTTTTATTATTATTTAACAACAAAAAAATTATTGAGTGTTAAACCTTCTGCATTTAACAGGCGTGCTGCGTGTATGGTATTTGTGTAGGTCTGCTTAACAGGCTATTTGTGTGTATTTATTTCCCTTGATTATATAATTTTCCATTATACATATATTATTATTATACATTATGTCAGGGGTGGGCAAACTTTTCGTGCGGAGGGCCGCATTGACAAGTGTGAAGCCATTGGCGGGCCGCATATATATATACATACATATATATATATATATATATATATATATATATATATATATATATATATATATATATATATATATATATATATATATATATATATATATATCCATTTTTTAACAGCAACTTATCACAATAAGTAATTATTAATTATTTATAGGTTATTAAGCAGTATAAATAACTAATTATTGCAACTGTATTTTACTTATACACTTATACATTATATTTGACAATATGGACAAAAACATTTACTAATTTGCTAACACGATTTTACAACTTGTTATTATAACAAATATTCTTTATTATCTATCAATGGCTTTAATTTAGACACACAGCGACTACATTGTCACTACAGTTGTTGATTTCTAATGAGATGTATGTAACTGCCTTCAATTATTGACAATATTCTTGAAATCTGGAGCAAGTTTATTTGTTGAAATTCGCATGACAGCATGCAAGTTGCAGTCCGACAATAAAGACCTATTCTTAGATTTGTTGATCTTCAAGCAAGAGAATGCTTGTTCACAAATGTATGTGGATCCAAACAATGATAAAAGTTTAGCTGCAAAGTTTTTAAAGTTGGGAAATGATTCTTGTGAAAAAGATTCATAGAAATCCAGCAAACCATCTGTCTTGAATTTCTCTTTCAGGTCATTATCTGCTTGTCTTCCAACTGTATGTCCTCTGTGGCTGTATCAGCTTCTGCTCTGAAAGGTGAACTGAGAATATTGAACTATGGCTCTAATTTCTTGAAATCTTGGAATCTCCATCCAAATTCTACAATCAATTGGGGTTTGTATTTTTCAGTCATTTCACCAGAAATGGTTTCTTGTTTCAGCAAAGGGAAGTGACAAAATCTTTTTTTTTTTCAATTGCTTGTCTGGATAACAGTGAGAGTTTTGCCTGAAATGATTTTACATATACATACAATTCATGTGCAAACACACCATTTCCCTGAAGTTTGACATTCAGTGCATTTAACTTTTCCATAATTTCGATGGCAAACATAAAGTCTAACTGCCACTCTTTATTGGCAATGTTAGTATTAAAGTCACATGCAAAGCCCTTCATCTCTAGGAACATCACTATTTCTTCTCTGAGTTCCCACACTCGCCTCAACACCTTGCCGAGACTCAGCCATCGAACATTGGTGTGGTTCAGGACATCGGAATGTTAAGTTTCCAAATCGTCAAGTAATGACTTGAACTGTCTGTGATTAAGTCCTCTTGATCTGATGAGGTTGATGACACTGACAACTGGATCAATAACATGCTTGATATTCAAAACAGTTTAACACAGACTTTCTTGATGAATCACACAGTGAAGTGGTAATAATGTGTGGTCTGGATACTCTGCTTTAATCTTATCACTTATCAACTTTACCAGACCTACATTTTTTTCCAGTCAAAGCTCGAGCTCCGTCAGTTGTAACACTTGCCATCTTGTTCCAAACCAACCCAGTTCTTTCAATACAGTTAGTAACAGCACTGAATATATCATGGCCTGTGCTTGTGTCTTTGAGTGACTCAACACTCAGTAACTCTTCAGTGAGTTTGAAAGAAGTGTTTATTCCACGTATAAATATCAATAATTGGGCAGTATCATATACATCGGTACTCTCATCCCATGAAAGAGAGTACCACAAAAAGTGTTTACTTGCATCTTGAAGTTTATGCATCAAATTGTCACTGATCTTGTCAACACGTCTGACCACAGTCCTCCTTGATAAAGTAATGTTGTCAAATCTTTTTTTTTTCTTTGTGGGGGGGGGGGGGGGGGGGGGGGGTTCTGGACACACATAATGTTTGCTGCATCTAGCAAACATTCCTTGATGAACTCGCCGTCAGAAAATGGCTTGTTCTGTTTTACAATTATGTGTGACAGCACAAGACTAGCTTCAGTTGCAGCATCTTGAATTGCAGACTGTTTAGTGAAAACAGTTTGCTGTTTCTCCAAATTTTTCACCAACTCAAGGCATTTCCTTTCCTTCTCTTCGGTCGTTAAATTGTATCCGAAATCGGAATGTTTTGTTTGATAATGTCTTTGTAAATTGTACTTCTTAAAGACAGCCACTGACTCACGACACAACAAGCAAAGTGATTTGCTACCAACTTTTATAAAACAGTACTTAGTTGTCCATTCATCATTAAAAACACGGCATTCATCTTCAATCTTACGTTTGTTATTGACACTCATCATAACGGTACATGAAATTCTGTAAAGTTCAACAAAATAACTTAAAAAACGAATTAAAATTATTTTTTCCAAAGGCCCTCGCGGGCCGCATAAAAACATTTTGCGGGCCGCATGCGGCCCGCATGCGGCCCGCGGGCCGTAGTTTGCCCACCCCTGCATTATGTGATATACTAAACACGGGTATAGTGTACATACCTTACAACAAAATCCACAATGGTGAACATAAATTTATAAAAGAAAAGTGGCGCGGGATAAAAAAAAAATATAAAAACTTACTGTCAGCGACTTGTGCGCTGCAGTTTTTCAAGACTCCGCTACTTTCGCACTGCACGAAATAACAATTCATGACATTTGCGAAAGGAATGCAATTTATTCAGAGCCGACATTTGAATGGCTCTACGAGCGTTAGGTTTCATCATTGTTACACAATATGCATACATCAACGTGATGATAGATGATGCTAGCATTACACAATCTAAATGAACAGCCCTATGTTTGCCTATGGCCTAGAAAGCTATCGTATTGGTCAAGGATACGTCTGCTCTCTCTACCGTCTCCAGTCAGTCTGTCCCGCAACACATTGCGTGGACAAGCACGGACACTTTACTCTCCGTGCAATCGCTATTATTGCGTGCCTGGTCTTGCCAGCACGCTGGTTGGTGAGTTCGAGTAACCTGGCATACCACGGTTACTCGCAAGGACCAGCAACTCAATTGCTTGGGGAAAGCCCTCGCTCATCTGTACTCGTTGACCTCTGGTCTGACATAAATGTGTCTCCCTGTGAGGTTATTAATAGTACTCGGTGTCTTCCCTGTCTGGTGTCTCTCTACTAGACTAGTGTTAACTCCTTACTCCTGTAAGGTGTTACTTCCCTTTTCCTCATGTTTGTAACACTTCTTGGTCACAAAAGAAAAATTGGTTGTCCCAATTTTGTCAGATCTCCAATAAGTATAGAACTTTCTAGTTTGGGGATAGAACAATATCTTCTACCTTCATTTACAGTGTTCTATCTTTTCACTTGGCTAATTTAGTAGCCCATGTCTCAGTATAGTTGGTTCTATAGATATCTCAAGGATTGGTAGTGAACCGGAAACCGTTGTCTTATGACTTATCACCTGGCTTCTGTCGTTTGACCCTATGTCTTCTGACTTCCACCTATTGACTTCCGACTTGACCTGTTCCTCCTATTGCCCAAAATGACAACCCACACACTAGTTGACTCTATTATGAGTACAACACATGAGCACCAAGTGTTCATGTTCCCATCAATATCCCCTCCAACTCTATACACATAGCTCTACTGTTCACCTTCTTGCTTGCGCATGTGGAAAAGCTATATTCACTGTTACATTTAGGTTTCTAATAATTTATTGTGTCCCCTGAATTTAGAGTTATTGTTCTTTGAACTTATTGGTGTGTGCAACTTTTATGTGTTCGTTTTCCTGTTTGTTTGCGTGTTTTCTAATAAACTAAAGTGTACTTAACTCTCTAACATGTGTGTGCGTTAGTGTACTAATGTGTGTGTTCCTTCGAGCGCCGCAAATCGGTTTATTGTGGTTACAAACGTTCGTCATTTTTATTTGTGACCACAACTCCGTTTTCTGAAGCTCAAAGTACGTTGTCTATATACTCTGTTAAAGTGTGGCTGTAACACATATAAAAACCTTCGACAACACATTGAAAACACAGATGACACAGACAAGTCAAATAAGACTTTTCCAGTGGTGGAAAAAAACAACTTTCCCTGTCTTTCTCTCTCGCTCTCTTCCTTTCAATGTTTACTAAGTTGTTGCATTCTCTCCTCGCATTTTCTCTTCTTTCATTCATCTTTCATTCCCTTTCATACTGTTCTTTCAATCACTCATTCTCTCGTCATTAAAATATGTTTCATAGTATTACATACATAAACAATATATATATATACATTAAACGATTGGCTGATTTATACCAGTAATCACGCCAAATGACTGTGCGTTTTGTTTGCACGCGTCATGTCTGTACAAAAAATATACATAGTTATAAGGATGGTTTGTCACCGATCCTGACATAGTAACTTCCATAATTTGGTGTACTGACCTAAATTACCCTAAAGGGAAATAATTTACTACTACTTTCATTTAAGCGAAATGGGTTAATTACCTTAAATGTTACTTGTGAAAAAGATGATGTTAATTCCTAAATGATTGGCGTTAGTTTTGAAATGATATATTAGCTAAATGGATGTATAAATAATTATGATTATAAGTTAATTAACTAATATAAGATCTAATAATTGTATTTCTATAATGGATGTTTTAATAAATGCGTTATTAATTAAATGATAGTGATTTCTAACTAAGCAAATAAGAAAATAAAGTTATATATGCGTTTACACAATTTGCAATAGAATAAATAATAGAAAAATGAAGTTATAGATACTGTAAATAAAATAATAATGTACATATATCACAGTTACATTTCTATATCTAATTACACTAAGTTGATGTCCTCCTCTGCGTTGTGAAGATGGAGCAAATCTCTTTGTAGACTATTCTAACATAGTTCATTCCGCCAAAGTCTTTTATGCTCTCTTTGAAGGATAGTGTATTAATATAGTTGCCTACCACATTATGTAGGTACATAGCTAACCCTGGCATGTTATTCGGGGTCTAAGCGTTGGTTCAATATATTCTAGATTCGGGGTCTAAGCTGGGTTCGCTGTCCTCTTGGCGTTAGTTCCCATAATCTAACTTATGTGTGTGTCAGCGCATGTTAATTCTGCGTCTGTTCGTTACACTTTTCATAGCACTGTTCTATTCACACAAGTTATATATCAGGCGATAGTAACGCACTTACGATATGTCTTACTCACCACACATGGCACTTGGTTATCTAACATTATAGTGTCACTGTTTCTGGTGGTGTATGGTCGCTTCCTTCCTGTAACTCAGGTATTTGAATGGATGAAGGACGACTTAAAATGTCTGCAATCGTATTTAATCTCCCTTTTAAATGCTGGATGGTAAATGTGTAATTTTGGAGAATCAAAGCCCACATGTAAATTCTATTGTTGGTAGGATGTCCAGATTGCATCACAGACAATGGAGAGTTATCGGATTGGATTACAAACTGTGCTCCTGCTCACCAGAAACGGTGAAACTTTCTCACGCAATAGATCAAACTAAGGCCTTCCATTTCTGATGCTGAGTATCTTCCTTCAGCCGGAGTGATGTTGCGACCTACGGGGTGGAACGTCCCGTCGTAGAACTGACCTAGTCTTCCAGATATGGATATGGCATTCATCTCTGTGCGTAAGAAATAAGTGAGTTTTGGATTATGCATACGGAGGATAGATGGAATGATGAAAAAATGTTTCAATTTCGATACCGCTCTAATTAATCGTGCATCTTTTACAGATAATTTAGCCGAAGCTTTTAAGATGTTAGAAACAACACTGGTGATTTCCCCCAGGTTTGAAAGGAATTTAGTATAGTGGTTTCCCACACCCAGTAAACTTTGGACCTGTTTTTTGGTCGTTGGCATTGTCAAATTCAGAATCTTAGTGATGATTCTGTCATCAGTTTCCAATTGGCCCCTGCAGATGGTATGACCCAGGAAGTCAATTTGTTCCATGCCCAACTCTATTTTGGACGGCTTCGCTGTGAGTCCAAACAATCTCAACCTGTTGAAGACCTGTTGACGTTTCAGTAGGTGTTTTGTCCCGTCTTTCGTGTGACTGCCTATGTTATTTCTATATGTCGAGCTATTCGTCGCAGTTACGTTTACTGTAGGAACTGGTAGTTCAATCTCGTCCAATATTGTTGTGCTACTAGATGTGTGTGCTGTTATCTGGCTAAGTGTGTTTGCGTTGTCGCCCTACCTAGTGAAGTTGAGTTATGTATATCTGTCGTCTCATTGCTTGGTGTTGGTGCAATCTGTTCGTCTGTCTGTTGTACTTGTTGTGAAACGTATGGTTTCAGGATGTTGATATGAAATATCTCTAAGGGTTCTTTTATCGATATTTCATTATCCGCATCTGATATTTTGAGTTCAACGTTGAGAGGCCCTTGGCAACATGTTAGTACCATGTTATAGTTATCAGTTAGTTAAATCACAAGCTTTTGGTTTGGTTTAAGGTGAATCGTTTTAGTACCCTTGTTTGGATAGTTCTGGTTTCCATTACTCGACACCTGCATTAGGGGTCCAGTAATATCGACCGCTATACTTTCAAGTGGTCTAGGTGCTATCATTGACCCTTGCACTTCGGTCTTTACTTGCTTTTTCTTTCGTACTCGATGTTGACACACAGTACAAGAGCGACAGAAAGATTTTATGTCCGAACAGAATTTCGGCAAGTAAAATTGTGATAGAATTCCGGCTCGCGTTTTATGATAGCCCAAATGTTCAGCAAACGGTGGTGAATGTGCGATTTTTAGCACCTTTTATGTATGTTACAGGTAACACCGTCTGCTGAATTTCATGGTTATTATATGTGTAATAACGCATGAGAATTCCGTTAACCTTTTTAAAGTACCAGGAAGAATTTTTAGAAACTTTCTTTCGCTCACACAACAAGTTAAAATAAGGTGTGAGTGTTTGGTCGGTGCTTTGTGCCTCGCTCAGCTTTTGGCGAGTATTGTTGGTATCTGCACCACTTGGTGTTAGTAGCTGTAGTGTTTCATTTTGTAAGTCAGTATAACTTGTTTCTGTATCTGACTTAATTACAGCGTTGACCATGTGTGTTTCATTCCAGGCTTTTATGTTGTCGTCTGTACATTCTTTCAATGCATCTAGACATCCTAAAATAAGGTCCGTACATGGATCTTGAAGGATAGCACACGTAAATGTGCCGGTAAGGAACGGGGTATTGATATGTGCTTTTGCCAGTGGATATTTCTCGATGGTTCCAGAGAAAGTACGGCATTTGACAAATTCACCCGTATAATCTTCAGTTCTAGCAAGTTCTCTCCTTAATCCCAGTATAGTACTGCCGCTATCAACTAAGCATTGGCATGGTTTACCATTGACCTGTGCATCGTAGAACTTAAGGTTACCTCTGGAGGCACATACTGCATTAGCTTCTTCATTTGAACATGATATTACGCGTCCACATTTCAATCTCCCCTCCGCATGAAATTGCTGGCATACTTTACATTTCTTAAAGTCTAAAATATCAGTTACTGATGATACACTCTGACATTCATTCGTTGGCAATACATTGACAAGTTCGGGATCTATGTCACTCTCATCGTCTGATGATGTGTCGATGAGGGCTGCGGTGTATGCCTTCATTCTCTGTCTCCCAAGACATTTATTACTATAATGGCCATAACTAGAACAAAAATAATATTTTACAGCACGTTTAAACGATGATCTTCTGCTTTCTTGCTTCTTTAATACTTGTTCTAGGTGTGACGGATATGTGGGGTTCTTATCACATTTCGAATAAGTTGGGTGAAAAAGATTGCAATAATTACATCGAGGTGGTTTCTGATATGGTTTGTCTTTCTTGCTTTAGTCTTTCTGTTTGTAGGATCTATCAGGGACTCTATTTGCAAAAGCTGTAATTTCTGTGTCATATGATGTAGTTTTAAATATTTCCCGATTAGAGGAAAAATAAGCTGACCCACGTTTCTCTAATTGTTGAATGGACTCAATATCTGACTATTGTAAGAATTTGGCAAAAGGGGTAGGCACTGTAGAAACAACTTTGTCCATTACCATTAGCTCTTCTAGTTTTTCATAGCTGTTACCTACTTTAGCCGCCTTAGTCCATTTTTTAAATGTGCTCTGCACGTTAGAAATGTAGTCTAAGAACGTTTCAGTTGCTTTTGGTTTAATCTGTGAGAATTGAATTTGGTAACCAGTAGCGTCCAAAAGAAAATATTGCATTATCCTATCGTGTGTGTACTGGTAATTGTTTCTGAGATCTGTAGGTATGGATTCTATTACTTTTAAAGGCTCCCCACTCAGGTTCCTCATGTAAATCATTGCCCAATCCTCTAAAGGTATTTTCTGTGTTTTTAGTTGGAACTCTATATTTTCAGTCCATGCGCTGATTGAATCACCTACCGTGTAAGGTTTGATAAGGCCCTTGTACTTACTAAATTTGTTCTGTTTTTCTTGGCTCTTTTGTTTGCTAGAGGCTATTTGTATGTTAGAATCTACCTCCATTTCCTTCATCTTTAGTTTAGTTTCTGAATCTACCTGTATTTGCTTTTCTTTGGTGGCATGCTCTAAGTCTAACTGTTTCTGTTTGATAATTTGGTCTAATTCTAATTGTTTCTGTTTTGTAATTTGATCGGACTCTAATTGTTTCTGTTTGGTAGCCTCCTCGATCTCTTTCATTTCTTTTTGATGTTGCCTTTCTATTGCTCTTTCATCCTCTGTCAAGCTAGTTCTTCTTTATACTTTTCATCTGCCCATTTTTCTAGCTTATCTCCAGTGTGGCCCATTGCGATGCCCGCCTGGATACATTAATTTAGTGACGCCATTTTGTGGCGTAATGTTAGTTCAAATGATACTGTAATAATATCAACTACAGTATTGTACAGGTAAGCATTTGATATATGTGTCTTCTAAATTTATAGTTTATTTTTAATTGTACGCACTAAAATATGTCATGGTACTTATAAGTACCGCCAGGTCGGAAGTGGGTAAAACTCGGGTAAACCAAGGGATGTGAGAAAAGTTAACTTTTTTGAACCTAATCATCATCATGTGATAGACTTATTTTGAACCTAATCATCATCATGTGATTGACTTATTTTGAACCTAATCATCACCATGTGATTGACTTATTTTGAACCTAATCATCATCATGTGATTGACTTATTTTGAACCTAATCATCATCATGTGATAGACTTATTTTGATAGCAAGTACCATATAATTTGTGTGTGTTTATATGATTTTTTAATTTTTTTCTAGGTGTCATGGCCTGTAAACGAAAATATCTGACTGAGGAAGAAATTTTCATTGCCCTAGAAGAAGATCTCCCATCTGATATTGATACACCAGTTGAGAGCAGCTCGGATGAGGAACCAGAGAACAACCCTAATGTTGCCGGTTCTTCTGAATCTCAGAATGTGCAACTTTCTGATACTAGTTCCAGTGATGAGGAGACATTTTCAGTAATCCAAAGGAACTGGAGAAAGAAACCAATCTCAAAGAGTCTGCCAGTTTTCTCTAAGGAGGTTGGGCCAGTTCTCCAGCATTTTGTGGGAAAAGAGACTGCAGCAGATATATTTCTCACTGTGCTAACAGAATCCACAATTGAAAATGTAGTTTTTCAAACAAACTTGTACATTAAACAAAAACAGTTAAGAGTGAAACCTGTTGACACAAGAGAAATGCTTTCATTTATGGGTCTGCATTTCTTTTTCGGCTACCATAGGTTACCACACATGAGACATTACTGGTCAAGCGACATGGATTTTTCTACTCCAATTGTACCTAAAGCTATGCAGCGTGACAGATACTTTGAGATTCTTGCGAATCTTCATGTAAATGATAATAGTGCAATTCCGAAGGACAATTGTGACAAACTGTTCAAGATTAGACCTCTTATTCAGGACCTGAATCGCAATTTTCAGATGCTCAGACTACCTAATGAAGTTCAGAGCATAGATGAGAGCATGGTTCTCTTCAAAGGGCGTTCATCGCTGAAGCAGTATAACCCCATGAAACCAATAAAGCGGGGTTATAAAATTTGGTGTCGAGCCGATATGACTGGCTATGTCTATGAGTTTGAAATTTATCAAGGGAAATCTCAAGACACAAATAATTCCAAAGCCTGATTTGGATTGGGAGGCAGTATAGTTGATAGACTGACCCACAGTTTGAGAGGATGTGGCTATGTGGTCATGATGGATAACTATTTTACATCTGTAGAACTGTTTGAGCACATGAAGGCAAACAAGATATTTGCATGTGGAACTGTTAGATCCAATAGGAAGCATCTCCCTAAGCTTCAAGAGGATAAGAAGTTACAAAGGGGAGATTTTGACTACAGCTCTACAGAGCAAGGTATTACCTTCTTCAAGTGGAGAGACAATAAATATGTTCACCTTTTGTCAAACTACCATGGCAATGAAGCTACAACTCTGAGTCGACAAGAGCGGAACGGGACTAGAAAAGACGTTGTAGCACCTGCTATAGTTGGGGACTACAATTCCTCAATGGGAGGCGTGGACAAGGCAGATATGCTCCGATCATTATATGATCCTGATAGAAAGTCCAAAAAGTGGTGGCATAGATTGTTTTTTGCAATGATTGAAATGGCATACGTCAATGCTTTTGTAATTTACAAAGAGATCCACCATGAATCAACACTACTTGAGTTTCGAAGAAACTTAGCGATGGGACTAATCGCTCAGGGAAAGATCCCTGTGAAAAAAAGAGGTCGTCCTTCAATCAGCACCACACCAGAGCAGCCAAAGAAGAGAAGGAAGAACAACTTTTCTGTGTCTAAAGACATCAGAGGACAAAACCTAGGAGCTCACTGGCCTACCTTTGTTCAAGAAAGGGGAAGGTGTGAAATGTGCTCTACAAAAAAAAATCCAGTCCAAACCACATTCAAAATGTTCATTTTGCAATGTATTTTTGTGCTGCAATGAAAAAAAGAATTGCTTTTATGAATACCATGTATAGATATGCACATAAGCAGATGTTTTCATAAAACAATTTAAAAAAAAAATTATGTGTTGGTTCCTGTTGGTACTTTAAAGTCCCAAAAAATAAATTGTAAAATATTATTGTTAAAATTTTTTTTTTCCCAGACTCATATCTTAGTTGTATATGTATTAAAATATACCATTTAGAAAAGTAAAATGGTTACAAAGTTATAGATATAATAATTCAGGATACAAAGGGTTAATCCCAGTATAGTACTGCCGCTATCAACTAAGCATTGGCATGGTTTACCATTGACCTGTGCATCGTAGAACTTAAGGTTACCTCTGGAGGCACATACTGCATTAGCTTCTTCATTTGAACATGATATTACGCGTCCACATTTCAATCTCCCCTCCGCATGAAATTGCTGGCATACTTTACATTTCTTAAAGTCTAAAATATCAGTTACTGATGATACACTCTGACATTCATTCGTTGGCAATACATTGACAAGTTCGGGATCTATGTCACTCTCATCGTCTGATGATGTGTCGATGAGGGCTGCGTTGTATGCCTTCATTCTCTGTCTCCCAAGACATTTATTACTATAATGGCCATAACTAGAACAAAAATAACATTTTACAGCACGTTTAAACGATGATCTTCTGCTTTCTTGCTTCTTTAATACTTGTTCTAGGTGTGACGGATATGTGGGGTTCTTATCACACATCGAATAAGTTGGGTGAAAAAGATTGCAATAATTACATCGAGGTGGTTTCTGATATGGTTTGTCTTTCTTGCTTCAGTCTTTCTGTTTGTAGGATCTATCAGGGACTCTATTTGCAAAAGCTGTAATTTCTGTGTCATATGATGTAGTTTTAAATATTTCCCGATTAGAGGAAAAATAAGCTGACCCCCGTTTCTCTAATTGTTGAATGGACTCAATATCTGACTATTGTAAGAATTTGGCAAAAGGGGTAGGCACTGTAGAAACAACTTTGTCCATTACCATTAGCTCTTCTAGTTTTTCATAGCTGTTACCTACTTTAGCCGCCTTAGTCCATTTTTTAAATGTGCTCTGCACGTTAGAAATGTAGTCTAAGAACGTTTCAGTTGCTTTTGGTTTAATCTGTGAGAATTGAATTTGGTAACCAGTAGCGTCCAAAAGAAAATATTGCATTATCCTATCGTGTGTGTACTGGTAATTGTTTCTGAGATCTGTAGGTATGGATTCTATTACTTTTAAAGGCTCCCCACTCAGGTTCCTCATGTAAATCATTGCCCAATCCTCTAAAGGTATTTTCTGTGTTTTTAGTTGGAACTCTATATTTTCAGTCCATGCGCTGATTGAATCACCTACCGTGTAAGGTTTGATAAGGCCCTTGTACTTACTAAATTTGTTCTGTTTTTCTTGACTCTTTTGTTTGCTAGAGGCTATTTGTATGTTAGAATCTACCTCCATTTCCTTCATCTTTAGTTTAGTTTCTGAATCTACCTGTATTTGTTTTCTTTGGTGGCATGCTCTAAGTCTAACTGTTTCTGTTTGATAATTTGGTCTAATTCTAATTGTTTCTGTTTTGTAATTTGATCGGACTCTAATTGTTTCTGTTTGGTAGCCTCCTCGATCTCTTTCATTTATTTTTGATGTTGCCTTTCTATTGCTCTTTCATCCCTCTGTCTAGCTAGTTCTTCTTTATACTTTTCATCTGCCCATTTTTCTAGCTTATCTCCAGTGTGGCCCATTGCGATGCCCGCCTGGATACATTCATTTAGTGACGCCATTTTGTGGCATAATGTTAGTTCAAATGATACTGTAATAATATGCACAGAATAGTTTACAATAATGTGTTAGTACATGTGCATCTTTCGCTGGAAAAGAAGATGCATGATTAAGTTAGAGCATATCAAAATATTCGGAAAATATACTCATCTAATTTGTTGGACAGTACGGTACTCGGGATGTTCCACCGCAGTCTTTCGCACTACACACTGGTTTGATTTGAGAATAAACAGGCTGCGTTCTGGTTAGTAGAGCAGCAAAAATTAGACACACGCTTACTTTGTAAATACAAGCTCACAATTCATCATATTCTATCGAATATTTCATTTTTCATAAAGTTGTTAATATAATTTCGTATTTCATGCGACTGGTGAATGAGAATGTGCTAAATAGTGATAAATGGTATTAATGATGAATGATATGATCGTCTGAATGATTGTTAGATGAAAAATGAGATGATTAGTCGTATGGCCGTCAATGTCGTCTTGTCTTCGCCGTTTGACTCTGGCGTACCTTCGTTCTAGGCTGCAGTTCGTCGCTACTCTATTTACTGATTTCGTAGAATGGTGACATTGATGGCTGTATCACACGCAATGGAATGTATACGGTGGTTACGGTGGTAATGTTCACTGATGATTTTATAAATTTCAATTGCTTTTAGTATAATACCACACTTTCTAAATAATATTGGTAGAATTTCACACTTTACCGATCTAATTTGACTCAATTGTGGTTCACACTCCACAAATTTGGCGATCGTATAATTCACCACAAGAAAAGAAAATTATTTTATAGCATGTATCACAATAAATTTGTATTACTTAATAGATAATATATCACACATCAATCATGTTGAAACGTGCATTGAATTAATTCTGATACAGAATTTTGTAATATCAATCGATAGCTAGCGTTCGTTCAGTGGTTTATAATACCACTTGCGTGTTGGCGTTAACTGATCGTTGAACATTACTACAACTGCCTGCTATCACTGCTCAGAAACGTTCTCTGAAATCTGACAGCAATTGTACTGCTGGCGTTCGTTTAATGTGTTCTGATACAAATTCGCCGCTGGCGTTGATTCTTTGACCATTCTGACACCAATTCGCCGCTGGCGTTGATTCATTGACCATTCTGACACCAATTCGCCGCTGGCGTTGATTCATTGACCATTCTGACACCAATTCGCCGCTGGCGTTGATTCATTGACCATTCTGACACCAATTCGAGGTCTATTGGTGTCTATTCTCTGTATTCTACCACCAATTCGCCGCTGGCGTTGATTCATTGACCATTCTGACACCAATTCGCCGCTGGCGTTGATTCATTGACCATTATGACACCAATTCGAGGTCTATTGGTGTCTATTCTCTGTATTCTACCACCAATTCGCCACTGGCGTTGATTCATATCCCACTTCTGACACCAATTCGAGGTCTAGCCTGTCAGCGACTTGTGCGCTGCAGTTTTTCAAGACTCCGCTACTTTCGCACTGCACGAAATAACAATTCATTACATTTGCGAAAGGAATGCAATTTATTCAGAGCCGACATTTGAATGGCTCTACGAGCGTTAGGTTTCATCTTTGTTACACAATATGCATACATCAACGTGATGATAGATGATGCTAGCATTACACAATCTAAATGAACAGCCCTATGTTTGCCTATGGCCTAGAAAGCTATTGTATTGGTCAAGGATACGTCTGCTCTCTCTACCGTCTCCAGTCAGTCTGTCCCGCAACACATTGCGTGGACAAGCACGGACACTTTACTCTCCGTGCAATCGCTATTATTGCGTGCCTGGTCTTGCCAACAGGCTGGCTGGTGAGTTCGAGTAACCTGGCATACCACGGTTACTCACAAGGACCAGCAACTCAATTGCTTGGGGAAAACCCTCGCTCATCTGTACTCGTTGACCTCTGGTCTGACATAAATGTGTCTCCCTGTGAGGTTATTAATAGTACTCGGTGTCTTCCCTGTCTGGTGTCTCTCTACTAGACTAGTGTTAACTCCTTACTCCTGTAAGGTCTTATTGGGGATGCTGACACTTACAATATATTAATAACGTGTTCAAAATTGTGACTGTCTACGTCTAATTTATCTAATCAATTTACGGCTTTTTTTTCTTCTTGTAAGACTTTTTCATTGGTGTTTCTGTCTGCCCGTAGTATTCTTTGCATTTTCCGCAGAAACCGAATTTCCACAGACATTAGATGTTTTCAGCTTGTCAGCTAATTATCCACGCTTCTCATCCATACAAAAATACAGGTTCTATTTAGCACCTCAGCGGTCTTTTTTACGTTGCAATTGACATCTTCTTATTAGTCAGTATGTTTTTCTTCTGGATAAAGGCTAACTTCGCCATGGCGATTTTTGTTCTAATCTCGTCAAGGCATCTCTTATCAAATGTTATGGCTGTTTCGAGATAGTTGTACCAATTCACTTCTTTAAGAATATTCCCATTTACCTTTATACTATATTGTGGTATTTACTTCTTCTTAGTGACGACCATAATCTGTGTCTTCATACAATTTAATTGTAGCTCAAGTTGTTCACTTTGTGCAACAACCGCATTTACTGAATGTTGCAGATTCTACTCATTGTCTGCAATGAACACTGTATCATCCGCATATCTAAAGTTGTTCATGTTACGTCTGCCAATGATGATTCCGCTCATATCTAATGTTATTGATGTTACGTCAGTCAATGATAATTCCTCTCATATCTAATATTATTGATGTTACAACCCCCGATGATGATTCCTCTCGTATCTAATGTTATTGAAGTTTCGTCTTAAAGAGTAGCCTAACGGCGCTGCGCGGGCAACATTTGGAGTTAAAAATCTACCTAAAGTATCCTCGCCGGTGCTACGGAGTTCTTGCACTGAGCTGATTTTCTCCAGGCTCAGGCTTGAGTTAGGAGAAGAACTGAGCACTTATGGGTTACACCCGTGTGCCGTGATGTTTATCCGTCGACTAAATGTTTAAACTAAATTGATGTTTCGTCCTTCAATGATTATTCCTCTCAAATCTTATGTTATTGATGTTACGTCCCTCGATGATGATTCCTCTCATATAGTGTACAAAAAAGTCGGAAAAGAGGAAGACCACAACGTAGATGGATTCAGGATACGATAGGTAGTTTACACATGACAGCGACAGAGGCTTACAATGGGGAAACATTTAAATAGACTGTTATGGGAGTAAATTTCTAGACAGGTAAAGCGTGGTGGCTACACCCCCTGCGCGCGTTCAGAAGGTTGTGGGTTCGATTCCAGCGTATGTCATTTGGTTCACAGGTGCAATGTTCTCGTAGAAACCCTGGGGCTTGTCGCTGGAACCTCTTGAATTTTAACAGATTCAGTTTCAAACAGTAGGTTTGCTCCCCCGATGTGTCTCCACCTTGACGTGGTGGGGGAGCTTGCGTGTCCCATCGACCCCATTTGCTTGCTGATGGATGAAAAACTACATATCGGACAGCTTATGGGATAGGGACCAGACTAAGAGAGACACAACCTGCTGCTCTGCAGGTAGACTGAGGATAGCAGTCAAAAATTTAAATCAGGTGCACGAAGGCAGAAGTTCTTGGTCCGGACAAAACTTTTAAGGATCCCTGTCGAGGGCTGTGGCTGAACGCCTCTAAGCCACAAACCCTCGGATCTGAGAGCCAGGCTGATACCTACCTACCGAAAAATAGAGGCGTGATTCTGAGCAAGCTACATGCTCAGGTCTGATACATGCTCGAAGGCTCTCAGCTGGGGGATATGAGAGATTCCCGGATGAGAGGGCCAGGCCGTTTCTCGTTCACTGCTGCACGAAGGTAAGGTGCTGAGCCGGCAGCACATGTAGCCTACCTCGTGAGCGAGTACAAAAAAGTCAGAAGTCCCCCAGTCGAAGGAAATGGTTATGCAAACTGTCTGTATCTAACTCATAGAGAGTGTAGACAAAAGTGGAAGAACGTCTCAATGACGCTAAATGGAACGCACGGCGAGCGAACCTATTGCGTGGTCCGAAGTCAAAAGCAAAGCTTACCGAGTGGATGTCGCCCACAGTCTGACCGTTCCTGGTGTGTGCCTGAGCGGCCAGTGGCAAGCGAGATGCCCAACATATGGAAGTGAGGAACTAAAGCAGCCATGGGCAGGACGTGGCAACTCCACGGGTGAGCCCAGTTTCAGAGCAATATGTGCCGGCTCTGCAATTGTGGAAGCCTCCTTGGATAGCGAGAGAATGCCCATGATCTATCCCTGCCTTCCCTTGAGGGTTGACCATTTTGACGTTGACCGTTCTATCCTGACCAGCTGAGATGTGGGCGGCATCACAACAATAAGTCTAACGTGCCTCAAATCCCGAGGAAGGCTAACCTCATTAAAAAATGCCCGCCGAAGCCGGCAGTGCTGGCCTACGGGTGGCAAAATAAAAACTGGCACTACGCATTTTACGTCCGAGTGAAACGTCTCGTCCATTTGTCTCTCGTGCTAGGAACAGCTCTGACTACCTAGTTTCCGAATGCCGCTCTTGCTCGGAACAGCTCTGACTAGGTAGTTTTCCTAATGTCCGCCGTGCCTGGAACAGCTCTGAAGGGCGCAAGGACAAGCACATGTCCGAAAACTTGCTGAGTGGATACCATCTGCAGACTTGTCTGGTTTGTGCAGGAACGGCCCGTGGTGAAGGAAAGCCCAATATATTGAAGTGAGGATTTAAAGCAGCCATAAGCAGGACGTGATGATTCCCTCGGCTAGCCCAGAACCAGGGCGCTATGTGTCGGCCCTGCAACTATGGAAGCAACCTTGGATGGCGGAAAATGCTATGGACTGTCCCTGCCTTCCTTTGAGGGATGACCGTTGTCTTCGACCGTTCCATCCTGGCCAGCTGGGTTGCAGACGGCATCGCAAAAGTGAGAGTCTCCCAGGAATGCTACCTGGTCAAAAAAGCACGCTATAGTCGATGTGTTGGCCTACGGGTTTCGGCCCAAGGGCGCATAACAGACACACCGCAATCACATCTGGAAAAAAAAAACACTCCGGATGATCGCAAAGAAGAAGAAACAGTAGGTTTGGACATAATAAAAATGGATAACGGGAAATGGTAAGTAGGAAGGTTTTGTCACAGTTGTGACTTAATGCCTAGACAGTGATGAGCAGATCAAGAAATGTGTTTTGTCACCAAATTCTCATATTAGAAAGTAAATTAAGGTGGAATATATTACATGTTCGCGGACTGAGAGTCATTGCAGCTGAACACATCAAATGGCGACTTAGCTTTGCTAGGATCAAATATAACTCCAGCGTTACGGCAAAAATCAGCGACTGTCGTTATTTACTGTTTACATGTGTATCACAGACGAACATCGATATAATTTGTTTCTTTACTCCATTAATAGTCACTATGACCACATTTGCTATCATTATGAGGCACATGTGTATGTGCCTGCCAAAAATATGAAACGCTCACAGAAGTTTATCCTAACGATTAAAAGTATATTGCATTTGATATGTTATACGTAGGTAGACGACACTTCCTTTATTATATTATCTACCGCATGAAATTACATAATGGAATTCTAAGATATCGCAATCGCTTCAATGTATTTTATAGTTTCTGATCACAGTAAATATACTTTTCATTAGATATTATGCGATACGTTCTTTGGTCTAATTATTTGCTGTATACCTCCTTCATATATACACCAATGAATTATTTATCTTGTCTCCCTTGTCACTAAAATGTTTATTTCAATTTATTTCCCTTGATACTAAGCAATTTTAATACTCCAAAATTAGGAGGGTACTAATCAGAGATTTGCTTTTTGCGGATGATGCAGTGATTACGACCCACTCTGAGGAAGAATTACAACATCTACTATCTGCATTCTCCAATGCTTGTTCTGAATTTGGTTTAACAATTAACAAAAAGAAGACACAGATTATATCACAAGGTGCAACTGGTGTACCATCAATCTTTATTGACGACGCTGAACTGGAGATAGTAGACCATTTTACATATCTAGGAACAGAGGTAAATAGCAAATTTTCCTTCGATCAGGAAATCAACATCAGGATTGGCAAGGCAGCAACAACAATGAACATGTTAGCAAAAAGAGTCTGGGAGAACAGGAAGCTTACTGTCACAACAAAAGTCCTCGTCATCCAAGCCTGTGTCCTTAGTACTCTTCTTTATGGCAGTGAAACCTGGACAACTTACTCACGCCAAGAGAAACGTTTAAACAGCTTTCATATGCGGTGTCTGCGAAGAATACTTGGTATTAAGTAGCAAGACAAAATCACAAATACTGAAGTATTGGAAAGATCAGGTTGTGGGACGGTGTATTCCATGCTCAGTCTTCGCAGACTTAGATGGATAGGACATGTTATGAGGATGGATGATGGTAGAATACCAAAGGACATCTTTTTTGGTGAATTACAGACGGGTAGAAGATGTCAGGGTCGGCCTCTACTACGATACAAAGATGTGTGTAAGCGGGACATGATTGATACAGGCATTGATAATGCACATTGGGAGCAAGTCGCCGCTGAACGTGTTGCATGGAGGGCAACTATCAGAAATGGAATAAAAACAAAGGAGAAAATGATTGCAGATAAAGCACACACAGAGCGTGAGAAACGTAAGATGGTGCACAATGGTGGAAATTACCATGTTTTCACATGCATCTACTGTGGGCAAACATTTGCAGCAAGAATTGGCCTTATCAGTCAAACTCGCCACCGCCATGGGTCGAAGTTATTAAGCCTTTTTGAAGCACAATGTATCAAACTATCGTCTGTCAAGACGGAAAGGTGCCAATGGTACTAAGAATTCCTGTTATAGATATTTTAACATTTTTACATATAAAACTAGGGCCGTGCCGTGCTATGATACAGAGAGGCGGCCGCATCAGACAGCGCCCTAAGGGGGCGGCAGAAGCAGTGAAATCAAAATACAATTTGAACTATTCTTCTTCTTCTTCTTCTTCTTCTTCTTCTTCTTCTTCTTCTTCTTCTTCTTCTTCTTCTTCTTCTTCTTCTTCTTCTTCTTCTTCTTCTTCTTCTTCTTCTTCTTCTTCTTCCTCTTGTTGTTGTTGTTGTTGTTGTTGTTGTTGTTGTTGTTGTTGTTGTTGTTGTTCTTCTTCTTCTTCTTCTTCTTCTTCTTCTTCTTCTTCTTCTTCTTCTTCTTCTTCTTCTTCTTCTTCTTCTTCTTCTTCCTCTTCTTCTTTTTCTTCTTCTTCTTCTTCTTCTTCTTCTTCTTCTTCTTCTTCTTCTTCTGCTTCTTCTTCTTCTTCTTCTTCTTCTTCTTCTTCTTCTTCTTCTTCTTCTTCTTCTTCTTCTTCTTCTTCTTCTTCTTCTTCTTCTTCTTCTTCTTCTTCTTCTTCTTTTTCTTCAGCATTCCGAGCCATTGATGTTCTTTGCTGCAGATACAATCCGTCCTCATTCGACTCTCTGTTTGACCTTTTCTTACCAGTCGTTGATTCCAAGTGCTTGTATGTATATGTATATATATATATATATATATATATATATATATATATATATATATATATATATATATATATATATATATATATATATATCTTATCTCTCCACCGTCTTCTTGATCTACCTCGGGGACTACGGTCATTTATTTCCTGAGCGTAAGCTAGTTTTGTTTCCCTATTATCTTCCATTCTTTCTACATGCCCCAGCCATTGTAGTCTATTAGCCGTCATGATACCAGTGATTAGCGGGGACTTAAACAGATCATAAATGTCTTTGTTACTTCTTCTTTTCCACTCTCCACTTTGTGTATCCCTAATGGGTTCAAAGATGCGTCTTAAAACTTTGTTCTCAAAGGTTTGTAACAAGGCTTCGTCTCCTTTCTTTGTACTCCTGGTTTCAGAGCCATAAAGCACAACTGGTCTGATCAGTGTTTTGCATATTGTGGTTTTGATGTTACGAGATAGCGCATTTGATTGTAGTAGATGTTGTAGTGCATAGTATATCTTATTTCCAGAATTGATTCTAGTTTGTATTTCTTCCCTTATGATGTTGGCGCAGTTGAAGATTGTACCCAGGTATTTGTATGTTTCCGTTCTTTTAATGGTCATATTATCCTTTTGTATGTTTTAGCCATTCCTTCTCTTGAAATTACCATATATTCTGTCTTATCTTGGTTGATAACCAGCCCCATCTGTTGGGCTTTTTCCTTTAAGTGTGTCAATATCTCTAATGTCTTTTGTTCATTATCCCCTATAATATCTATATCATCTGCATAACCAAGCAGCTTGGATGTTCTTCCAATATCACATTCCTCCTTTACCTTCCTTACCACTTTCTCTAGATCCAGATTGAAGAGTAGCGGCGATAGTGCATCACCCTGTTTCAAGCCAGATGGTATTTGGAAAGGGTCTGATTTCCTGCCTTTTTATGTTACTATATTATAAGTATCTTCCATGCATAGTCTGGTCATGTTGATTAACTTCCTTGGTATTCCAAATTCCTGCATAGAATTCCATAGATTATTCCTATGGACACTACCATGGGCCTTTTTAAAAATCCACAAAATGTTATAGAGATCTCTTTTATATTCCCAATTTTTCTCGGCTATTTGTTGTAAGATACATATCTGATCTATTGTTGATCTGTTTTGTCTAAAGCCCGCCTGGTAGTCTCTTAATATGTCTTCTGAATATGGTTTTAGTCTATTTAGTAATACTGCGGATATTATCTTATAGCTTGTGGACAATAGTGATATTCCTCTATAATTTTCACATTGGAACTTGTCTCCTTTCTTAAATATAGGTATCAATAATGACTCTTTCCAGTCATGGGGTAATTTGAACTATTCAACAATAAAAACAATCTTTAACGGGCGGCATTTCGAAAAGGAAAAAAAAGAAACATTTAAGGTCGGCATTTCGAAGATTTGCATCATACTGAGAAAATCTACCGCACGGCCCTTTATGAAACATTACAATTATCTAAACGAGATGCAATATTCATAAAAGAAATAACGGCTGCAGCAGAATGTATCAATAGGAAATAAAAAAAAGTTAGGCATGAGTAACTCCTGCGAAAAGGTGAGAAATACTAAGCACGTGCACAGTGTACTTACCTTACAACGAACTCCACAATGATGAACATATTTTGTTTTAAAGGGGGTGCCAATGTGCTTGTAGGGGTTATGTTGTAGGCACACTGACAACTTAAGCATGAACACGTCCAGAAACACACAGAACCGCAGCGTTCCAAAGCATACTGAGTTAGTCACGTTGTATATTCATTAATAAGTTTATATCACTCTATAGCTAACAGTGTTCTTACTTACACCTCGCCGTACTGGGTCATTTCCGGCCCTCAGCTACTCAGCGAGACGGCTAGCCTCCCTATCTGTGCAGTAGCGTGATAAACGACTTGGCGTATTAACCTGGCCATCCTGCTTGCGGTACACATGGTCTCAGTAACTATGTCACTCTGTCTCCTGCAGTGCAGGCGTTGATTTAACATTCATAGTTCGGTCTCTGTCCACATCTTCATAGTATAACGCTGGTCTGTCGATTTCGGTGATGTGAACATGGCTGTAGAACACGGCCAACTGCCTTCTCAACTCCCCGCTAATCGCTAGCCTAACACATCACGTGGCCTCAACTCGCGTGATGCGATTGGCTCTTTCAGTCTTTACCGTCTCCCTTTCAGAGA
This sequence comes from Cepaea hortensis, assembly GCA_963921405.1. NCBI lineage: Eukaryota > Metazoa > Mollusca > Gastropoda > Stylommatophora > Helicidae > Cepaea > Cepaea hortensis. The sequence goes on along the minus strand of OY992888.1, from coordinate 69,262,624 downwards.
TCCTAATCGCGACCAGTTGTTACAACTAACAACTGTTAGCTGAGTGGTTTTCCTCATAACTAGACTCATGGCATATGCCCCCCGCAATTTAAAAAATGTTCTACCATTTTTGGGTTCTTCCTTATCTCTACACTTGACATGAGTCACCTTAGTCGCACATGCCTGTCACTTGGTCGCACATATCTATCTACTCCCTCCTGCCTTAGAGCTTGCTTATCAGTTTCATCTAACTTCCCTCTGAGTTAAGTTGATATTCTGTTATACCTCACACAAATTATAATGTCGGTGTCGTAATAAGTGTCGTCCCTGGGGTAAGGGGAATCAACACCTACATTCTTTTAACCCAATATCATTATTTTGAGGATCTCCTAGCTTTCTGTCCACAACACCCCGTCAGTCCCTGGATCTCTCTCTCTCTCTCTCTCTCTCTCTCTCTCTCTCTCTCTCTCTCTCTCTCTCTCTTACTACTGGACCATGCCCCCTCTCATTCTTTTCAACAACAACAAAAAACACACTATACAATACTGGCTTCTAACAAAACAACAAATTAATTTAATAAAGAAAAAGTGTCAGGTGTGTGCAAAGTGTATGTGTAGAATGTCTGTCGTATAATCTAGTGTGTATGTAGAGTCAGACCGAATAGCTCAGGAGCAAAATCTGTTTCATCACTGTATACTGGCCACACAACAGCACCATATATCAATTACAGAAGACCTCACCCAAATGATGTGTCTCTCTGGCCAAGTGTCGACTCCCTCCAATAGCTCTTGGACAATCCGGATGCCTGGTCATCAATAGTGGAAACAGTCCAATATTGACCATCAATCTGACACACACAGTGAAACTATTCTGGTCAGAAAAGTTCCGAGATCAGAGAATCCTAAAAATAATGTTACTGTCACTTTGAAAAACTAAATGTTAGTATTTAAATTTTCGTAGGAATTCCCCAATTGTAACACACACTGTTAATTGGTAATTATAGGAATTCCCCAATTGTAACACACAGTGTTAATTCTCCAGGTATCTATATCTACTTGTGTTCCTGGTACAGGTGTTATTGTCAGTGTCTTTATTTTACTGTGATGTAAACTATCACTTAGGAATACACACTTATATAATCATCGTTTCCTGCTCAGCAGAGGCCAGGTTCTTGCAGACCCTCTGGGTTATGGGCCCAATGCAAATGCAGCTGAGTAAAAAAATTATTCCTTCATTAATCGAACCATACTTTTCTGCTACTTCTTGGTAAATCTAGTGGAACCATATATTTATATCTGTCTTGAAATTGAGGCTACTGAATAACACAATGGTTAAATGTCCGCCGATGTAAATCAACACAAGACACGGTAGTCTCTCTCTATACTCAAACCAGGAACATCACACACACGTCCTTGTTGTGTCACAACATTTGGTCGACTTTGGCCAAAGTTGTTTATCCCGACTGTTTTAATACTGTGTCTGAATGACGTCACAAGTCTGTCTAGACAGCAGACATCTAGAAGCTATTTTTCTCTCTCCGTTTCCGACTGGATGGAAACAACTGGTCGTCTATTCCGCTTTCATCTGGGGACTTGTCCCGGTACTTCAAAAAGTCCCGCCGTCTGTAATCTGGAGAATAATTTCCCCACAACAAAACATCCTGCTGACTTCCACCCAGACAACCTGTCTACCACATCAAAGGAAGGCTGCCGCCTGCAGACTAATGGCGCGACAGTCTTTCCTCGATCGACAACACATCAAAGAATGACGGCTGATGGTAGACGCATTGGCGCGACAGTCTGTTTATCGATCGACATCTCCAAGAATTTATGCGACAGTCGGACACGAATATCCGTCTATTCCCAAATAGACCTCGCGTGGCCTCAGCCCCCTTTGTATTCGGCAGGTTGAGGACCAACTTAATATGAGTCCCAATGCCCCACCCCGGACATTCCCATATGGTTCCTCATTTATACCTCGGTATAAGCAACTGACACCCTTCTCCAGCCCTTACGCCCTTGGTGTAGGAACGTGTGTATTACAGAAATCTCACTTCCACACTTATTTTGTTTAAGCTTTTATCTTGCCCATGAGCAACCTATGCTACGACTGTGAATCCCTTTGGTGCTGGTAACTGTGTAACTCTTGCCTTTCTCTTTTCAACATGTGTGTGAGGTCGGCTGCCCTTAGTTACTTTCTGCTATAATGTTCGCTTGTGTCATATGGCTAGATATTCCCTTCTTTTGCATTCTCTATTTGTTCATGGTATTCTTCATACTGACCTTCCCTTGTAGTGTTACTAATACCATGTAACTTATGTACATCTACTCCCATGCCAAGGTGATTCATGTAAAAATATTATATGTATAGAGTACTACCACCTGATACTACTATCAGTGGTACTTCTAATAATACTACTACACTATCCTTGTGTTCTTTTTTGCATCTTCCCTTGTACTCTGTTCTCTCTCTCTCTCTCTCTCTCTCTCTCTCTCTCTCTCTCTCTCTCTCTCTCTCTCTCTCTCTCTCTCTTCCATCCTCTCTATTCATCCTTTCATCGTTTGTCTTTTTTTTTCAAGATAGTGTTTCATTTTCATGTTCCTCCAATATCACATTCCTCCTTTACCTTCCTTACAACTTTCTCTAGAACCAGATTGAAGAGTAGCGGCGATAGTGCATCACCCTGTTTCAAGCCAGATGTTATTTGGAAGGGGTCTGATTTCCTGCCTTTATATGTTACTATATTATAAGTATCTTCCATGCATAGTCTGGTCATGTTGATTAACTTCCTTGGTATTCCAAATTCCTGCATAGCATTCCATAGACTATTCCTATGGACACTATCATAAGCCTTTTTAAAATCCACAAAAATGTTATGGAGATCTCTTTTATATTCCCAATTTTTTTCGGCTATTTGTCTTAAGATAAATATCTGATTTATTCTTGATCCGTTGTGTCTAAAACCCGCCTGGTAGTCACCTAATATGTCTTCTGAATATGGTTTTAGTCTATTTAGTAATACTGCGGATAGTATTGTCGTAAGTTTCCCTTCTTACTTTAGTGTCGTCCTTGGAGTGATGGGAATCAACACCACATGTTTATACCCCAATATTGTTGTCTTAGAGAAACCACCAGACTCCGTCCACAACACTCCATTAGTCTGTCGACACCTCTTTCTTACTCTCACTCACCCTTAGATCATGCCCCCTCTCACTCTTCCCCAACATAACATACTCCACAACTCTAGCTTTAACAAATAAATACGAAATAAGTTATTAAGCAAAGAGTATAGGTGTGAGAAGTGTGTGTGTGTAATGTGTAGAATGTGTGTCGAATATTCTAGTGGGTGCAGACTTAGACCAAGTAGCTGAAGAGCCCAGCCCGATCATCCCACAAAGGAGCACACAACTTCTTCATTCAGTCCACGATGACCTCACAAAGGCATGAATCCATCCTGCTAGATGTAGACTTCCACCGGTGGCTGTTTGATCACTCAAAAGAACTAGTCACAGTCTGACCCTGAATCCTGCCTGGATCACACACCGTTATTATATGTCCTTATTGTTCTGCGACTTATAACATCCTTGTCTAGTGAGGACACGAAAATACTGTTCTTTGAAATAAATGTACTTCCTGTCTCAAGTGTCTACTGTTCACACGACCATTGTTATAATAACTTCCTAATAAGTTCATACTGTTCTATTCCCATGTCATGTGGAAAAACACAGTACCTAGTAGCCTTTCACCTTTCGTGTGAAACATAATACCCAATGGACTTTCCCACGTGGTGTAAAAAAAAATTCACTTTCTATTGTTCTGTTCCCAAGTTATGTTTGAAACATTAATCTGACGATTGGTCCTTCTCCAAAATGATGCGGAGAAAACAATGTCTAGTATTCTGTTAAAGTGTGACGTTTAATAAACATTCTTACGATTATTCCTTTAAACCCTTTTCATCATGGCTAAGTGCAAACTTTGCTGACTAACTGCCTGCACTAAGGTCTCCATTCTCATTGACTTGAGTGACCTAAGGGAACCTGTAAAAGAGATAACAATACACTTGGTGAGAGCATCTGTCCCTACCCTCCATTGGATGGGGGTAGGTTGGCATCCTCAATCAGATACATTACAGTGAACCAACGCTGTCATGGGCATAGGAGATCTTCACTCCGGTCTGCGGTGGGTTAAGATCAGGACAGAGCAAAATGCAAAGTGTAGACCCCGAGCACACCTCACTGGAAGATCCCATCATTGCACACTCTCCCCATCCCCAATCTCCCCAAATATCACCCCACTACACAATTCTCACTAGCAGAGCTAATTGTCACTTCACTACTCTATTTTCAACTAGCAGCACCAATCATCACTTCATTACTCTAGCTAGTTTTACCGAGGCTACTGCTTATATTAATTAGGCTTAAATATACTCTCTACACTACCTTAAGCACAACTGCATCAATCCTGGATGACATCTATAACTTGCCATTAAGGCATATGTTATTTAATGTTACTTAAATCTAACACAATAGATTCTCTCCAAATTTCCTAACTGCGGCACACACAAAAAACACGTCAAGCCTAGCCAATTTTCTGGTCTACACTAATGTACCCCAGTCTTGTTTATTCACAGTGCTAGGAGTGTTCCCGAGAGGTCTTTGATGTTCCGCGGGTGTCGCTCAAGGGCCCTAACTTAGATGTTTTCAGCTTGTCAGCTAATTATCCACGCTTCTCATCAATACAAAAGTACAGGTTCTATTTAACACCTCAACGGTCTTTTTTACGTTGCAATTGATATCTTCTTATTAGTCAGTATGTTTTCCGTCTGGATAAAGGTTAACTTCGCCATGGCGATTTTTGTTCTAATCTCGTCAAGGCATCTCTTATCAAATGGTATGGCTGTTTCGAGATAGTTGTACCAATTCACTTCTTTAAGAATATTCCCATTTACCTGTATACTATATTGTGGTATTTACTTCTTCCTAGTGACGACCATAATCTGTGTCTTCATACAATTTAATTGTAGCTCAAGTTGTTCACTGTGTGCAACAACCGCATTTACTGAATGTTGCAGATTCTACTCATTGTCTGCAATGAACACTGTATCATCCGCATATCTAATGTTGTTGATGTTACGTCTGCCAATGATGATTCCTCTCATATGTAATGTTATGTTACGACCCCCGATGATGATTCCTCTCATATCTAATATTATTAAAGTTTCGTCTTAAAGAGTTGCCTAACGGCGCTGCCCGGGCAAAATTTGGAGTTTAAAATCTACCCAAAGTATCCTCGCCGGTGCTACGGAGTTCTTGCACTGAGCTGATTTTCTCCAGACTCAGGCTTGAGTTAGGAGAAGAACGGAGCACTTATGGGTTATACCCGTGTGCCGTGGTGTTGATCCGTCGACTAAATGACTAAACTAAATTGATGTTTCGTCCTTCAATGATTATTCCTCTCAAATCTTATGTTATTGATGTTACGTTCCTCGATGATGATTCCTCTATAGTGTACAAAAAAGACGGAAAAGAGGAAGACCACAACGTAGATGGATTCAGGATATGATAGGTAGCTTACAATGGGCAAACATTTAAATTGACTGTTATGGGAGTAAATTTCTAGACAGGACAAGCGTGGTGGCTACACCCCCTGCGCGCGTTCAGAAGGTTGTGGGTTCGATTCCAGCGTACGTCATTTGGTTCACAGGTGCAATTTTCTCGTAGAAACCCTGGGGCTTGTCGCTGGAACCTCTTGAAATTTAACAGATTCAGTTTCAAACAGTAGGTTTGGACATAATAAAAATGGACAACGGGAAATGGTAAGCAGGAAGGTTTTGTCACAGTTGTGACTTAATGCCGAGACAGTGATGAGCAGATCAAGAAATGTGTTTTGTCACCAAATTCTCATATTAGAAAGTAAATTAAGGTGGAATATGTTACATGTTCGGGGACTGAGAGTCATTACAGCTGAACACATGAAATGGCGACTTATCTTTGCTAGGATCACATATAACTCCAGGCAAACATCAGCGACTGTCGTAATCCACTTGTGTATCAAAGACAGACATTAATATCATCTGTTTCTTCGCGCCATGACAAGTCTTTATGATAATATTTACTATCATTATGAGGAGTTATGTAATTCTGTATTTATTGCAATCCCAAAGAAATCAGGAGCCTTGGAATGTGATCAACATAGAATAATTAGTATAATGAGTCACATCACGAAGATTTTGCTAAGAATTATCATGCAAAGAGTTAGAAGGAAAATACAACCTGAAATAGGAGAAGAACAATGTGGGTTTGTAGTAGGCAAGGGTACAGTAAATGCTGTGTATATACTGAGAACCGTAATCGAACGTTCTATAGAAGTAAACAAAGATCTACACCTTTGCTTTATTGACTACACAAAGGCTTTTGATAAAGTGAGACATGTCAACATGATAAGGATGCTTGAAGATCTACAAATTGATGGAAAAGATCTTAGACTTGTAAAAAACATATATTGGAAACAACAAGCTGCCATAAGAGTTGATAATGAAGTAAGCCAATATCAGCCTATTAAAAGGGGTGTGAGACAGGGATGTGTAATGTCTCCAGATCTGTTTTCCCTGTACAGTGAAAGTATTTTCAGAAATATTGAAGATATGGAAGGAATCAACATCGGGGGACGATGCATCAATAACATTAGATATGCAGATGATACAGTCTTGATTGCAGACAATGAACAGGACCTGCAAAATTTAGTAGATGCGATTGTGACACACAGTGAACAACTAGGGTTAGAATTAAATTGTAAAAAGACACAGATTATGGTCGTCACTAGGAAGAACGAAATACCACAGTGTAATATACAAGTAAATGGGAATATTCTTCAACAAGTGAGCAGGTACAATTATCTCGGAACAGTAATAACATCTGATGGGAGATGCCTTGAAGAGATTAGAACAAGAATCGCCATGGCAAAAGTAGCCTTTAGCAAGATGAAAAACATATTGACCAATAAAAAGATGTCAATTGAAACGAGAAAGAGAGTGTTGAGATGCTACATTGAGCCTGTACTTTTGTATGGATGTGAAGCGTGGACAATGAGCAGTCAGGCTGAAAAACATCTGATGGCTGTAGAGATGTGGTTTCTGAGGAAAATGCAAAGAATACCATGGACAGCCAGAAAGACCAATGAACAAGTCCTTCAAGAAACAAATGAAGATCGTAAATTGATTAGAGAAATTAGACGTAGACAGTCAAAATTTTTTGGACATGTTATGAGAAGAAATGGATTGGAGAATTTGGTGACAACTGGTAAGATCTAGGGGAACAGACCAAGGGGAAGACCTAGAAGCAAGTACCTGGATGGCTTGGCCTTGTGGCATAGTCGAGACAGAAACACGGAGCTGATCCACGACTCTGGTGATCGGGTGAGATGGCAGAACATGACCGCCCACGCTTACCGGCATGGCACATGATGGATGGATGGATGAGGCACATGCACAAGTGCCTGTCAAAAATATTAATTAAGCAAGCACACATACCAGTGGGATTAAGCGGGTATTGCAGTAGATATATTATCCCGTAGGTAGAGTGAATTCAGTAGCTTTTGATCAGAGTGACAATATATTTCCTTAGATATTATTCCACACGTTCTTCAATCTAAGTGTTTGCATTGCACATAATTTATTTATACTCTCCACACACACACACACACACACACACACACACACACACACACACACAAACACACACACACACACACGCACGCACGCACGCACGCACGCACGCACGCACGCGCACACACACACACACACACGCAGGCACGCACGCACGCACGCACGCACGCACGCACACACACACACACACTCACACACACACAATTATTTTTTCTTGTCTCCAGTGTTCCTTTAAAACATCTTTTCAATATATTTCCCTTGATATCATGAATTCATCTTATACATATTTCTACATTTTACCTATGAAACATTACAATGAGTTGAGTTGAATTGAGTTGAGTTTAGCTATGAACATCACTGCACTCAGGATATTCCCACACGTCATGAGTTTCAATTCACATAATCTACACAATATGAAAATATAATGACGGAGTTTGTAAAGATTCACTACACTTGATATGTTGAGCAAATTTGAAAAAATGAAGTACATTATGCCTTTAAATATGTGCTAAAACATAGAAGGCTACTAAAGTTATAGTGAGCCAGGATCACATTGGGAATGATGAATTCTAGTTTTCCTCTATCTCTTTGAGATTTCCCAAGATATGCGACAGGACCTAACAAAAATAGATGGCGGAAATTGATAAGTAGGGAGGTTTTGTCACAGTTATGACTTAAAGCCGAGACAGTGATGAGCAGACGGAGTAAGGGGTAAGACACGAGTGTGTTTTGTCACCACATCCTCGTATTAGAAGTAAAACTAAGGTAAAGTATATTACATGTTCTACGACTGGGTGTCATTGCAGCTGAACCTCTCAAACGGTGGCTTGTCTTTGCTAGGATCAAATATAACTCCAGCGTTACGGCAAAAATCTGCGACTGTCGTTTTTTTTTACTTTTTACCTGTGTATCAAAGACGAACATCGATATCATCGGTTTTTTTTCACTCCATTAATAGTCTCTATGACCACATTTGCTATCATTATGAGGCGCATGTACATGTACTGCCAAAAATAATATATGCTTGGAGAAAATGAACCTTACGATTAAAAGGATATTGCATTTAATATGCTATATGTATGTAGACTGCAATTCCTTTATTATATTATCTACCGCACGAAATCGCATAATAGAATTCTAAGATTTCGCAACCACTTCAATTTATTTTAGTAGTTTTTGATCAGAGTATATATACTTTTAATTAGATATTATAATATACCTTCTTTGGTCTAATTATTTGCTGTACACACCCTTCATATATAAACCAATAAAATATTTATCTTGTCTCCCTTGTCGCTTAAAATTTTTATTTCAATTTGTTTCCAATGATACTAAGAATTCCTTTTATAGATATTTCAGCATTTTTACATATAAAACCAGGGCCGTGCCGTGCTATGATACAGAGAGGCGACCGCATCAGACAGCGACGTAAGGGGCGGCAGAAGCAGTGAAATCAAAATACAATCTGAACTATTCTTCTTCTTCTTCTTCTTCTTCTTCTTCTTCTTCTTCTTCTTCTTCTTCTTCTTCTTCTTCTTCTTCTTCTTCTTCTTCTTCTTCTTCTTCTTCTTCTTCTTCTCCTTCTTCTTCTTCTTCTTCAGCATTCTGAGCCATTGGGTTCTTTGCAGCAGATACAATCCGTCCCCATTCGTCTCTCTGGTTGACCTTTTCTTGCCAGTCGTTGATTCCAAGTGCTTGTAGGTCTGTATATATATTATCTCTCCACCGTCTTCTCGGACTGCCTCGGGGTCTACGGTCATTTATTTCCTGAGCGTAAGCGAGTTTTGTTTCCCTATTATCTTCCATTCTTTCTATATGCCCCAGCCATTGTAGTCTATTAGCTTTCATGATACCAGTGATTAGCGGGGACTTAAACAGATCATAAATGTCTTTGTTACTTCTTCTTTTCCACTCTCCACATTCTGTATCCCTAATGGGTTCAAAGATGCGTCTTAAAACTTTGTTCTCAAAGGTTTGTAACAAAGTTTCGTCTCCTTTCGTTGTACTCCAGGTTTCAGAGTCATACAGCACAACTGGTCTGATCAGTGTTTTGTGTATTGTAGTTTTGATGTGACGAGATAGGGCATTTGATTGGAGTAGATGTTGTAGTGCATAGTATCTTATTTCCAGAATTGATTCTAGTTTGTATTTCTTCCCTTATGATGTTGGAGCAGTTGAAGATTGTACCCATGTATTTGTATGTTTCCGTTCTTTTAATGGTCATATTATCTATTTGTATGTGGCCAGAGTTTTAGTCATTCCGTCTATTGAAACTACCATATATTCTGTATTATCTTGGTTGATAACCAGCCCCATCTTTTATGCTTTATCCTTTAAGTGAGTCAATATATCTAATGTCTTTTGTTCATTATCCCCTATAATATCTATATCATCTGCATAACCAAGCAGCTTGGATGTTCCTCCAATATCACATTCCTCCTTTACCGTCCTTACAACTTTCTCTAGAGCCAGATTGAAGAGTAGCGGCGATAGTGCGTCACCCTGTTTCAAGCCAGATGTTATTTGGAAAGGGTCTGATTTCCTGCCTGTATATGTTACTATATTATAAGTATCTTCCATGCATAGTCTGGTCATGATGATTAACTTCCTTGGTATTCAAAATTCCTGCATAGCATTCCATAGATTATTCCTATGGACACTAACATAAGCCTTTTTAAAATCCACAAAAATGTTATAGCGATCTCTTTTATATTCTCAATTTTTCTCGGCTATTTGTCGTAAGATAAATATCTGATCTATTGTTGATCTGTTTTGTCTAAAACCCGCCTGGTAGTCACCTAATATGTCTTATGAATATGGTTTTAGCCTATTTAGTAATAATGCGTATAGTATCTTGTAGCTTGTGGACAGTAGTGACATTCCTCTATAATATTCACATTGGAACTTGTCTCCTTTCTTAAAGATAGGTATCTGTGACATGATGGATCAGAACCCCACATTCCCAATCTAACACATTCATAAAAATACTTTCGATTTGAGCGGCGTTTCCAGATAGAAGGGCTATTCTTGGAATAGTAAGTTCTAGAATGCGGTGGAATAGGGCAGCGGTATGCGCTTGTCTTTTCATTGGCTAGTAAGTGGTCGCACACGCTATTCACTGGGCCACATTTGAAAATCTAGCAGTTTGAGCGGGGATTCCACCAGGAGCAGTCGCTAGTTTGTGATGTGATGACGCAAAAATGCCCTTAAAGATTCAGTAAAATATTGTTCTCTGGAATAACAGGTACCACATTAAAACATACTTTAATGTTGTGATTATGCCTAGTGAACGAAAGAGAAGAATATAAGAGTATTTTATGAAGAAAACGTGAAAGTGAAAACAGAACTTCTGTATGCCAGTATTCTGAATACTGCTTCTTCAACCTTGACAGGTCTTCTACGCTGTATACTCCAAGTGCATATCATTCCCTTGTTGTGACTGGTTGCGTATGCTTGATGAATGTATAGTACACTCAATGCAAATTCGCAAACCCCTTGTGCATTGCCAAATGCCTAGGATGACTCATTCTCAACCACCTGTACATTGCTCTTGTGAGTTAACATTTGGCAGTCTGGATTGGAATGCGTGATGTAGACATGTACAAGTCCTTTGTAAAAGCTGAGAATGTTGGAGTGAGTGAGCTGGTGCTTTGATAAGTAGCCTCTCACATTAGTAGAAGGAAAGATGCTTCAATATCCATATGTAAGCGGGACGTGTGTGGCACGCCAGAATTGCAAAGTTCATATGATGCCTGGTGGCTATATGCTCAAGGGAATTAATACAATTTCTCTCTGAAGTATTACACTGGTACCTCTACTGTTGGTTGGTTCATATAAACTAGTTCTTAAGAGAACCATAGGTGTGTGAACCTGTGTCTTAGTCGGCTGAATATAATGTATGGCAAATAGATCGCAGGACGACGAAAGATATAAGGGAAGATCATTTATATAAATGGCAAATAACAGAGGGCCAAGTACAGACCCCTGAGGAACTCTACTATTAATGGTAATGGCTTGAGGTTAATATTTATTGTGTGATATTACTTGTTTTCTGTCTATTAAAAAATGAGTTTATTAATGTCACTATATTATATCTTACTTTTATTATTTCTAGTTTTTTTAATTAGAATAGTATGATCTATCATATCGAATGCTATTCTAAAGTCTATAAACACCGCTCCACATAGAGTATTGTGTTAATATTTTGATGCCAGTTTTCTATCATGTTTGTTAGGGCCGAATGACGAAACTACCAGTGGACACAAATAAGGGCTAGATCAAAGGAGAACAGTCTAGCAGTTCGGACAGCCACAGGGACTTCTTCTTAGTTTTCACATTCGGACCACCATCACATCTCCATTGCTTCCAGTTTCCCGCCTAACATTACTCACACTGTTTTTCACGTACAACGTCCACAGCTGATAGGCTAGCAGGGAACGCACCTCTTGGTGGTATCTTGCCTATGGAGAAGGGGGAGATGGTCTTGCACTTGTGGTACCAGGTGGAGAAGGCGGGGGAACAGATTAAGAACCCATATGTGGAAAATGTGAGATTGCGGGGGATAGGCAGGGGTTCTGGAAGAATCTAAAAACTGAGTGGCAAGACCAGGAGAACAGATAGCGGTGGGAACGATTAGTAGTATGACTCTTCGCTGGCTGTTGAACGAGGGGACTGAGCACGTATGGGAATGTCCTCAGTGCAGTTATGTCGGTTCTTAACTCAACTCAACTCAACTGAATCTATGACTTTCATATAATTTAATTCTAACAATTGTTGTTCAATGTGTGCAACTAAACGCTGCAGACCCTGATCATTGCCTGCATTGAAAACTGTATCATCTGCATATCTAATGTTGTTGATGTTATGTCAGCCAATGATGAATCCGCTCATATATAATGTTATTGATGTTAGGTCTCTTAATGGTGATACTTCTCATATAGTGTACAAAGGAGTCGGAAAAGAAGAGGACCACAACTAGATGGATTCAAGATGTGATAGGTAGTTTACACATGACAGCGACAGAGGCTTACAATGGAGAGACATTTAAATAGACTGTCATGGGAGTAATGTTCTAGACAGGACAAGCGAGCTGGTTACGCCACCTGCGTTGCGTTCCGAAGGTTATGTGTTCGAATCCGGCGTACGTCGTTTGGTTCACAAGTGTAGTTTTATGAGAGAAACCCTGGGCTTGTCGCTGGTTTGCGTAGTTCATAGTTTGAGCGGTGCGTTCGGCAAAAAGTTTAGTTTAGTTTAGTTTAGTTTAGTTTAGTTTAGTTTGGGTGTAACCCATAAGTGCTCCGTTCTACTCCTAACTCAGCTTGAGTCCGGAGAATCTCAGCTCAGTGCACGAACTCCGTAGCACCGGCGATGATCCTGAAATACTTTGGTAGATTTTTGCACGGGCAGCGCCGTTAGACTACTCATTTTCGATTTCCAACTGCGCAATGATTTGTTACGTGCGCAACATTACACACGCGCGTCCGATCTCGCTACCCATAGACTGGGGGTAATTTTGTTACTAGACGTCCATGTGAAAACATCCCAGCCCTCACCGGGGCTTGAACCCGGGTACCTCCAGTAGTCGAAGTGAACACCATGCCTCGAGACCTATCAGACCCTTATACGAGGGGAAGTCAATAAGTAAGTCACACATGGCTGTAGAAACTTAACTAAATATGATAACTTGAAACCAGTTTATTTTTATACATACATTGTCCCTTTATTTCTCAACAAAATGTCCACCAATATTGATGAACTTATTCCATCGCTCCATCAATCCTCCCAAACCCGCTACATAGAACAGCGTGCTCTGTTCTCCAAACCACGTTTTCACTTCACATTCAACCTAGGCGTCATTTGCGAAATGCCTCCGGCCAAGGTGGGTTTCCAGTGGACCAAAAAGGTGGAAATCGCTAGGGTCTAAGTCGGGGCTGAAAGGTGGATGTTCCAGAACTTCGTACCTTGGTTAATTTTCTCCTGAGAATTCTCCTGTTCGGGAAAAAGACCAGCCAAAAAACACTGGGCCATATGGGATTAAAACCGGTGCAATGAAGTCGATTCTCTTGCCTTTGAACAGATTCAGTTCCAAACCAAAATTAGGGTTGGACCTAACAAAAATGGATGGCGGAAAATGGTAAGTAGGGAGGTTTTGTCACAGTTATGATTTAACACAGAGGCCGTGATGAGCAGATCAATTAAGGGGTAAGACAAGGGTGTGTTTTGGCACCAAATTCTCTTATTGTAAACTGAAGTAAAATATGTTACATGTTTGGCGACTGAAAAGGCTCTATGACGATATTCGTTATCATTATATGGCACATGTATATGTGCCTGCCAAAAACATTAATATCAAGAACAGACAGGCCAATGCTATTAAAGTGATATTGCACAAAATATATTATCCCGTAGGCGGACCAGCCTTCATTTGTGATATTATCTACAACATTAGGTCACACACTAAACATTTAAGATGTCGCATATACTTAAATTTATTTTAGAAGCTATTCATTAGAATGGCAAAATATGTCCTAAGATATTTTGCTATCCGTTCTTCAAATTAACTATTTGCATTACACAGCCTTAATTTATACTCCAAGAATGTATTTTTCATTGTCTCCCTTGTTCATAACATAATTTCTATTTATTTCCCTGGATACTATGAATTCCCATTATACATATTTCTACATTTTTACATATGAAACATTACAATGACTGAAACGGGATACAATATTCATAAGAGAAGCAACGGCTGCAGAGGGATGTCACAAAATGAAATAAAAACCGTTAGGTACTTGTAGCTCCTGCGAAAAAAGTGAGCAAATTGTTTGTTTTGTTTTTTAAGTGGGGAGAAAAAATGTTTTGCATATCCTTTACAGGACATCGCTGTCAACATCAGCATCTTTCAGCTGATTGTTGATTTCTTGGCAAGTTTACGCTCAGTAGTTTGCCATTGCTTTCTGAGCGACCGGTTCGAATACCCCGTAAGTTACCGAAGCGGAGAGAACCGCTACCCATTCTCGCGCAACGTCTCGTTACTTAGAGAGTATACGAGATTACGGAGAAAGTCGTGTAACCTTTGACAAGAGATACCGGCATTAGAAAGAAAACTAAGGTAAAATATGTTACATGTTCGGTGACTGAGTGTTATTGCAGCTGACAACCTCAAACGATGGCTTGCCTTTGCTAGGATCAAACATAACTACAGCGTTCAGGCAAACATCATCAATTGGCCTAACCCACTTGTGTATCAAGGACTAATATCTATATTATCTGTTTCTACGCGCCATGAAAACTCTCTACGACCATACTTGCTATCATCATGAGGTACATGCACATGTGCCTGCAAAATATATTAATTTCTGAATCTATTGCCATCATGCGTTAAAACAAATATTGCACTAGATATATTATCCCGTAAGTAGACTGCCCTTCATTCGTGATATTATATACCACATGGGGTCACATACTGGACATCTAAGATATCGCAATTACTTAAATTTATTTTAGCAGCTGTTGATCAGAATGGCAATGCATTTCATTAGATATTACGCTATACGTTCTTCAAACTAACTATTTGCATTACATTACCTTCTTTTATACTCCAATAAATTATTTTTTTCTTATCTCCCTTGTTCCTTTAAAACTATCGTTTTAATTTATTTCCCTTGGTACTATGAATTTTATTAAACAAATGTCTACATTTGTACCTATGAAACATAACGTCCAGCGCGCTGTTTCCAGTAGATGTAGGCTACGCTGACAATTCTAATCGACAGTACTCTACAATACAGTAAACAATAGCTGCGGCACAGGTGTGGAGTTAAAAACACAAATATCTTGATTTGTTCAAACAGCAACAGTCAGATTTGGCTACGCCGGCCCTCTAGGCCGTAGCCCGTTCCCACTAGCCCCTGACATGCCTACACTCCACATCCTCTCCTCATGGCTAGTCGTTGCTCTATTTCGATGACACAAGTGATTGTGACTTCACCTGCATACGACCGTCCTGCTGAACTTGGCCGTTAGTCGTCACAGGGCTGTCGATCCGCCCAAACTACACAGCTGTGCTTGCTCGCTTTGATGTAATGTGTTCAGTCGCCTGGTAGCTGTGGCGCTTCTACTAGCCATCGTTGATCGTTAGTTACTGAATAACTATTTCATCTCCTTGTAGTCAACTTGCTGGTGGTTCCTATCAGCTTTCATATCTTTGCTGTCTTCTCACAACTTTCCAGCTCTAATTCTCAGCGTTAGGTGAAGGGTCGCGATTGCGGTTCTCAGCAGACTGACTTTCTGCCCGCCGCTGTCCGCGCTCGGGCCTTCCATCACGTGGCCTGAGCTCGCTTACTGATTGGCTCTTAATTTAGCCGTCTATGTGATCGAAATATTTCTTTAAAATTACTGTGACTAATCGTCACTAATACTGACTAGTTTCTGAATTGTTGTCCGCCAATTTTCCAATAGGGCTGACTCGAGGCAATAACAATGATCGAAACGAGTTGCAATATTCATAAGAGAAATAACGGCTGCTGTAGAATGTAACAATAGGAAATAAAAACAGTTAGGTATGTGCAACGCCTGCGAAAAGGTAAGATATACAAAACAGGGTGAACATGCCTTAGAACAGTGGTTCTCAACCAGTGGGGAATTTCCCTATCCCCCTCCCAGGGGGAATTTTAGGGTTTCCAGGAGGGAATTAAGATTATTTCAAGATCGCATTAATACTTGATATTGTTTTTCCCTCTACATTTTACGGATCTGTACTTCTTGCCCTAATGAAAATCGTTTTATAACGTAACTAGACCCGCAAATCACGTTTTATGTAGATGTCTAGACTTGTTCTAGTGTGTGTTGTTAAATTTAGCTTCCATTTTTATGTATACTGTGTAAGGATGGGGGGATTCATAAGGAGGGCATTCGAAAAGGGGAGGGGGAGATGACGTTCTGAACATATGGTAATGGGGGAATGGACCAAAAAAGGTTGAGAACCACTGCCTTAGAACGAACTCCATAATGGGGAACTTTCATTTTAAAAAGGGGGAAAGGAGGGAGGGAGATAATAAAATATAAAAACAAAAAATAAAAATATGTATAATACGACACAACGACAGACGCGAAATTTGCCACTGGTGCTCTTCACTGGGGAGCTTCCCTGTACCGTTATCATCCCCTACCCCGGTCCCCATGACGCACAGACTCCCTCGGCTGCCTATATAAGAATAGTAATATGAAATTGATGTATCACAAGATAATTAGCAAAAAAATCTTTTATTCTTCAAATTTTCATTTTCTCTTCATTGTTTTCATTTTTTCATTCTTCTAATCCCGTTCGTCTATATATCTTGCTATCTATCTACCCGCGACTAAGGATGCGTTTGTGTGTTCTCCTCCTTTTTGGATTAATTTTCCTGTTTATCTACATTTGTACGCAATGGATTTTATATGGTTGTGATCACAATGATGCCGTTCAACAGTTGAACTTGTTTTAAAGTTGCTATATGTGCAGTATTAGATATAAATGCTAATAATATTGTATTCAATGACACTATGGATAAATTATTCATGGCACAGCGGTGCGTCAGTGATAGCTTGAAGTAGCCAATCACATCACTTGGATTTAAATCGTGGGTGGCGCTACAATTTTTCCGTGTTTATTGAAACGTATGATTATGTAATCATGTCTGTCGAGGAGGACATTTCTGTGCTGGAGTTAGCGGGAGAAAGGGGGCTGGTAGATCTGAGGCTCGAAGTGGATTATGATCTGCAGTAACAAGAAATTACACACTCAACAAAGAGCGGGCAGTGAAATGCAAACTAAAGAAATGTTTTAGCTGTCTGTTAAATGTACGAATGACGGTACATGCATCTCTATAACATTCAACAATACAATACAATACGAGGCATTTCGAACATGTCTGATCAATTATTACCATGAAGCCAAAGGTGATTACATAAAAGACCTACAAAGAGCGGAGGTTGAAGTCAAAAAATCATCTCCCCTACACACGTTACATTTGTACCACACGCAAAATAAGATTTTAATACAAGGAGCAAACGCCGTCATGTCTGAGTGGATTGCTACACAATTCGTCAAAATTGAGCAGACAGCACGGAAATTGACAAGTGACTCGCTAAACACATTTGCCGATTTCAGCACGATAGTGTCTGCTATAAAACCAACACAGCATACAGCGGTCACGCTATTGTCAGACGGAACCATAAAATCAACATAGCCTGCAGCGGCAGTCGTTACATCATCAGGCGATAGTAACAACATGCTCCAACATGCCACGACTGTACACAGCAGCAACTCGAACGCAGCTTCTTCTAACCAACCAGTGTTGCTAGCCATTGAATACCCGATGAGGCGCCTATGGGACAGTAAACAACCAAATGAAAACAATTCAAACCAAATTGAGGTTGCACCATCGGCACTAGATGAGAGCCCAGCCACAAATCAACACTCGGTTGTCAGCAGCACATTGAAAATTTAGAGGCAAGTTTGAAGGTACTTTTAGACGCCGCCTCTGACAACACAGACAAGATCGCCAGGATCACTAATGACTATATCAACCTCAAGTCAGAGGTCGCTCTCCTGAGAGAGGATAATGGTATACTGAAACACACTATTGAGACTTTACAACGCGCGCCCACTATTGATCAGGGAGCATAGACTTACAGCTTCCAAACAACACAACCATCCCTGGAAGCGAAAACTATACAGTCAACGAATACACATCAACAAACAGACAAAGCCATTCAACAGGACTCGACATTTCGCATCGAAGTAAAAGTCAGCAATCGATTTTATCTATCAAAAGAGCAATTGGTAAATGACAGTCAGTACGACGAGACATTGCTGACAGACAACCCGTCTATTTAAGAAACGGTTGGTAACCTGCAAGAAAGCAGTCCACAGCCAGATAATTATCAATGGCAGTAACAACGTGCAAGACGTACCAGAAGCCAGTACATACAGAGACTACCAACTGACTTCATTCACTTGATAATTGGTGACTCCTTGATGAAAGGCACATACAGTGATCATATGCCCTCATCACACTCCGATATAACTACAACAATTCCACTTCCCGGTGCAGGGGTAGACAGTCTAACAAACAGCATACGTAGAATGGAAATCAACGAAAACGTGAAGAGGGTTACAATACATATAGGAATTAATGACACTATGAGAAACCAAATTATCACAATTTCTCAGTTAGGAAAGCTACTAGACTTATTACGCCATAATTTTCCAAATTCTAAAGTTGTTTTCTCTTCCATCATACCACCAAGGTACGGCCCCGGACTTCAACTAGCCGACATAAACAACAACGCCCTAGAGAAATGATGTAATCAGTATAATGTACACTTCATCAACAACACTGCATTTTTACATCGCAAATAGGCGCGCCAAAGAAATGATTGTACAGTGACCATATCCACACATCCACATTAGGTAATAGTTTCCTTGCTAAAAATATCAAATATCCAGAGAGGGCACAAAACATGACCAACACACAAACACGACGAACATTGATTACTGAAGCCAGTCGAAATACCCCCATCACCCAAGATAAACGTCTGCTGGAGTCTGACCCCCGAACTCCTGCCATTCAAGGTGCACATATGCTATCAAGAATAAATCAACCTCTCTTTCCTACCCCCACCCTCACACGTGAAGGAAATAACTACCAGGAAGATTTCCCTAACCTCACTTCCAACGAACTCTCGTTGCAAGCAGCGGTACACACGCACGGCAGTAATACCACTTTGGCACACCAAGCTCAAGACAGCTATGGGCTCCGTAGCTGACAACAAGAGGCTCCGTATCACCAAGTTCACACCAACAATGAGCGAACAAGCAGGCAACAACAGGTTCTGCATCACCAAGTTCACTCCAGTTATGAGAGACCAAGCAGACAACAACAGGTTCCGCATCATTGGAGTCCAGAACTTCTATACTTGATGCAATTTAGTCATGCCGCACTGAATCAAGCCCTTATGATGTCTCTACAATACAGACCTGTGAGATAGGATACGTATTAAAACGGAACCTTATATGCATTGATATCAGCAGCAGAGCTTCCTCCTTGAATTTTAATTGCTTACTGTTTAACGTTTTATTTCCCGTGTAGGAAACTCAACTTTAAACAGAAACATTGACTTGTATAGTCATTTATTCGTTCTTTTGGATAACAGCTGGTTATTTAGCTTGTGAAGCAGTTTTTCAGGTTAATTAATTGTCGTATGTTCTTTAATTCGTTTTATTGTGTGTTTGCATTATATTTGTTGGTCGAATTAGTTATATCGTTGTAATATTGTCATTTACATATCGATTTGTATTACTAATATTTTATAAGCTAATGTAATTGTGAAATTTTATGATCTTGTATGTTTGCTTAATTTTGACTAATTTACACTTACTTCATGGGTAAAATCTCTGAGAAGTGGCAACACTGGCTCAATAATTCAGGAATACGCCTTGGACACTTAAACATTTGCAGCTTATTTAACAAGATACCAGAGTTATCTCCTATTCTTAATCAAAATTTTCATTTATTCGGCCTTAGTGAAAGTAGGCTTAATGAAAACATTTCAGATGAGGAGATCTCCATTAAAGGGTACAAAGTTTTTAGAAGGGGTCCCTGTAGGAAACAAGAGACAGGCATAGTAGCCTATGTTTCTAATTTACTAAATGCTCACCGTAGGCTAGACCTTGAAACTTGAGAAATAGAACGCATTTGGTTAGAGCTAAAACTTCAAAACCGCACACCTCTGATAATTGGCTACTTCTATCGAAATCCCAGTGCTGGACACGTCTGGTACGAAAACTTCACTACCATGATGGATGTGGTTTTCGCTTACGGGAAGAAAATTATACTACTCGGAGACTTTACCATTGACACCAACAAATCCAACATAATATGGGGACATATAATTGTATCATACAATTTCCAACAAATAGTACAACAAGCTACTAGAGTAACAAAGTCATCTTCAACAGTCATAGATCACATTTATGTAACTTGCTCAGACAACATCATAGAATGCACTGTACCCAATTGGGCAATGAGCGATCACTACCCAATATGCTGCACGTGGTTTAAAAAAGGAATCAAAACTTCTAAACATAAACACATACGTGTAAAATATAGAAGTTACAAAAATTTCAGCCAAAACGCATTTTTACAGGACTTGGTCAGTTCACCTCTAGACAATGTTTATCAGCTTCCTGACCCCGATGATGCTCTGGAATTCTGGATGAAAACCTTTTTTGATGTTTTTGATAGACATGTGCCAATCAAGGAAGTTCGAGTAAAACACCACGCCAAGCCACCTTGCACCACCCAGGAAATACTTGAAATTATGAGAGACAGAGATGAGGCACATAAAAAGCGAGATCTCAGCACATACCGTACTCTTAGAAACAAAGTTCAATATACCATACGACGGGAAAAGAAAAATTACTTTAAGAACTTAGTAATGGATACAACAAATAGTAAGGAAATATGGAAGTCAATTAACACCTTGACAAAGTATAACTTCCGGAATTCTTTACCATCAAATCATATTACATGCGGCAAATTCAGTAATTTTTTTCAAACTGACATAAACCAGTTGAAGGCTTCAATACCTAACTCTCTTTACAACTTATCTTCACTCTCATCGTTTTGCGAGAATAGATGCTCCCGTGATATTTTTTCCGACATACCGCTAATGGCAATCGCTGAAGTATTCACTAACCTCAGTAACCTAAAATGCACAACCTCATCTGGGTTAGATGGAATCAGCAACCGGTTCTCCATTGTGCTGCGCCAGTTATCTGTATACCACTAACGTATGTATATAATCAGTGTGTCACCAAAGGTCAATTCACATCAGCTCTCAAAATCGCTAAAGTGTACCCTCTTCTTAAATCTGGTTCATTGGACAATGTTCTCCCGAACAATTACAGACCCATTTCCTTACTATCATCTCTATCTAAGCCACTAGAAAAACACATCCATAAAGTAACATTACAGTATTTAGTTCGCAACAAGCTTATTGTTGACAGCCAATCAGGATTTCGACTAAAATATTCTTGCCATACGGCCCTAACAAACATAATAGAAAATTGGCACCAGAATATAAACAACAACAGTCTATGTGGAACTGTGTTTATTGATTTCAGGAAAGCATTTGATATTATAGACCATGTTATTTTAATTAAAATACTTGAGACAATGAAAATTAGCCCTACTGTAGTCACTCTAATATCATCTTTTCTATCTAACAGAAAGCAAGTAGTATCACATTATAAATCTCTGTCTCAAACCACTACCTTCAATATTGGAGTACCGCAAGGCTCTATTCGTGGCCCTCTAATATTTGCCATATATATTAACGATCTACCTTTGCATCATTCGTCGTCCTTCGATCTGTTTGCAGATGACTGTACAGTGTACACAAACGCTGAAAACTGTATTTTGCTGGAGTCGTCTTTGCAACAAAAATTAAATCATGTAGTTAGGTGGAGCTTTACAAACCGTATGCAAATTAACATCACTAAAACAAAATCAATGGTATTAACAACCAGACAAAGACTTCAAACTCTAAACTCACACACATCACTTCAACTTCACATCGATAACATGCCAGTAGAAAGTGTAATTGAGCATAAAACATTAGGCCTAATCATTGATAGAAACCTAACCTTTAATTCCCACGTTCAAGCGCTCATTAAACAAACAGCGAAAAATGTCTACCAACTCGCCAAAATTAAAAACTTCCTTGATGAGGACACAAGGAAAATATTCTATACTTCTCATATACGGATACATTTTGACTACTGCTCTACAATCTGGAACGGTTGTTCTAATTCAAACACCAAGCGACTTTACTCACTCCAGAAACGGGCCATGAGTCTAATTTATAGCAAACATTTATCTGACAATCATAGCCTGCATAAACGCTTTCAGTTACTACCACTCCGCAAACGCCTGCTTTTCAATAAGGCTAAACTAATTCACAAAATCCTACATAGGAATGCCCCAAATTACCTTTGGCCATTGTTTAAATATAATGCTAGACACAGTAAACGTTTAAGTATATTGCACATTCCGAAGCCTAGTATTGACTTATACAAAACAAGCTTAATGTACTCTGCAGCTCAGCTGTGGAACAATCTTCCACAAGAAATCAAAGACATCACCAATCCCTATTCATATGATCGCAAATTATTCGAGCACTATCTCAGTACGGATTACCTGTCCCCTTAAAAATAGAAATATTAATAATAATAACAAAACCATAGTATAACAGCCAGTCCCCTTTTGGTAGGCCAGTATATTCCACATGGCTAATAACAAGTGTCAGACCATTATCTAATGTTACTGAGTCGTGTAGTTTTGATGTTCGCATTTTGCCCATGCCTTTATAATGCATATCTTTTATATTGTTGCTGTTCTCTGTTAGCCTTGAATGATGTGTGAATGAAATAATGTATGAAAGAGAGTGATAGAAGGGCAGAATGTTAGACGGGCCTGCGTGACCAATTCTTAACCCTTTGAAAATAAAGTTTGTTCGTTCGTTCGTTCGTTCGTTAGTTCGTTCGTATATGTTAATGTTCTCACTGGAGAGTCTTCTCCATGATTATATGATGTGTTGTATGTATGCATTTGTTTGAGCTTGAAGGCTAGTCGCTGAAACTTCATATATTTTTTGTGTAATTATATTCATTAAAACTCCATTATTTTATATTGTTTTGTAGTGAGTATAGGCCGGTCACCTTGGTGTAGGTTTTACCGACGCGGTTCGTACTCCCGCATACCCGCGTTCTAAATACAGCTGCGCGCGATGTAGCAGCATATCGCGTAGCGTTGGTTTTGTGTTGGGATCGGTGCCGGTCGTTTAGAAAGCAATGACAAACTACTGAACGTAAACTTGCCAAGGGACCACAGCGGCAGAAATGCTGGTGTTGACTGCGATGTCCTGTAAAGGATGTGCAAACAAACAAAAGTGAGTATGGAGCGTTTTACAAGCTGCATGACAATTATATATATATATATAAGACACCTGTAGTACACATGTTAGCTACACAATATGGGGTAATTGTTGTTGACACGATGTTTAATATTGTTGTTATTGTTGTTTTTGTTGATAATGTTAGTATTATTTTTGTTTTTGTTAATGTTGTTAATGCTGTTATTATTTCATACATGGTATGGATTATTGTTGTTGTTGTGACTGTTAACATCTGATGGCTGCAGAAATGTGGTTTCTGAGTAAAATGCAAAGAATACCATGGACAGATAGAAAAACCAATGACCAAGTACTACAGGAGACAAATGAAAATCGTAGCTTGATTAGAGAAATTAGACGTAGACGGTCAAACATTTTTGGACATGTTATGAGAAGAAATGGCTTGGAGAACTTAGTGACAACTGGCAAGATCGAAGGGAACAGACCAAGAGGAAGACCGAGAGGAAAATATCTGGATAGCTTGGCCACATGGCATGGACGAGACAGGAACACTGAGCTGATCCACGACTCTGGTGATCGAGTGAAATGGCGAGTCATGACCGCCCACGCTTTCCGGCATGGCACATGATTGATTGATTGTGACTGTTATTAATAAACGATCACGTGCTCATCGTTCCATGATGCATAGGTTCTGTTTCTGACCGTTGAGAAAATGGCCGGGTTGATCCAACATCGGTCAAAAGAAGCTCAAAGAGCGGTGATTCAGATTTTTTTTTCATTTGAAAGATGTCGACCAGTCGACATTCATCGAAGAATGCAGGCAGCGTACGGTAAGAAATGTGTGTCGAAGTTTCGGAAAGGGCGTCAGTTCACGACAGATCTTCGACGGCCGGATCAAGCGCATATTGTTGCAACAGAAAAAAAAAAAAAAAACCATAGCCGACATTAATGCAGCAGTACACATGAACAGTAGAGCTATTGAAGGGCTATTGTTGGCCGACATTAAAGAACCTGGTGTCAACATCAACTCTACCCACTACTTGCAAACACTAGACCTAGCTGCAAAAAACCATCCAGAATAAACGACCCGGCATGCTTTCTCGCGTTCTGATTTTGTTGCACAATAATTCTCGCCCGCATGTCGAAAAGAATGTGCAGGATGCATTAGCAAGGAAGAAGTGGGAAATTCCGCAACATTCAGCCTATAGTCCAGATTAGTCACTATGCGATTTTCATTTGTTCCGACCTCTAAACCAAGCTCTCAAGGGGCAACGATTTCACACAAATGCAGACGTAATGAACGAGGTAAACACTTGGTTCAGTGAGCAACCACAATCTTGTTTTCGGGACGGCATTCGCAACCTACCTAAGCAGTGGGTTGCTTGCCTGAATGCCTATGGCGACTTCTTCTGACTAACCCATGGTTGTTATTCTTATTTCTGTTATTGTTATTATTGCTGCGAATATTGTTGTTATTGTTGCTGTTGATGGTGCTGATGTTATTATTATTCTTGTCACTGTTGTTATTATATTCCTATGTTATTGGTGTTGTTATCATTTGTATTTTTGTTTTTGTTAGTATTTATGTTGTTATTGTTACTGTTGTTACTGTTATCGTTGTTTTGTGTTGTTGGTATTGTTGTTGTTATTATAATTGTTGTTGTTTTTGTTGTCGTCGTCGCATTTGTTCATCATCATCCTGATCATCATCATACATAACTAGTTTCAAACAGTTAATGTATAGGACAGACTGCAAGATGCTCCAACCAGTGTGCTACTCTAGGTGTTGTTCAGACAGACTCACAAAGAGAACTAGCAACTCGCATCAGAATAGAACAGTTCACATTCTGTGGGCATGTCATGAGAAGTGGAAAACTAGGGGCATGTTGTCACAACGGGAAAGGTGGAGGGGAGGACAGCCAGGGGGAGAACAAGAGAGTAGATGCTGGACAGTTTGACATCATAGATAGAAGGCTGTGGACAGACATGGTCATCAATGGCATTTGGCATGGGCTACAGGAAGTAAAAGACACATGCACAAATAATGGTGAACAAACATGCCTATCCAACAAGAACTCAGAATTGTAAAATTTAAAAAAATACTTTTAAGATAAACAAAAAATGAGAAAATGAAATTAAAAACAACGTATTCCTTAGTGAATTTAAACACAGAAGCCACAAACAAAATTTTGCACGATTGATTGCCTGGTTTATTTCGCTGCATCTTGTCAGGTGACGAGGCGAGATGAGGGAAATATGCCAAGTGAGAAATGGTGTCACATATTGTTTGTGGCTTCTGTGTTTAAAGAAAATTAAATGTTTTGGAGGTATATTAAAACAAGGGCAGTCTGCATGATCGCGGGAATTAGAACGCTACCGCTTGAACTTCCAGTGCGTCATATTCGGGGGGGGGGGGGAAATCGTTCAGTGCACGGGCTGGTCGGGCTTCAACAGAAAATAATGGCAAACTATTGAATGTAAACTTGCTTGTATACAGACGGAATACGCGGTTGGGGTTTATCGCAACGTCCTGCAAAAACCATATAACACTTGTTTTTTTTTTAACATGAAGTTTTGGAAAAGTTTGAGGAAAGTGTAACATCATCATCCTCATCATTATCATCATCGTCATCATCATCATCATATTCCATGCCGATAAGCGTGGTGGTCATGTTTCGCCATCACACACGATCACCAGAGTCGTAGATCAGATCTGAGTTCGTGTCTCTGTCATGCCACTTGGTCAAGCCATCAAGGTATTTATTCTCTGCCTTCCTTTTTGTTCTGTTCCCTTCAGTCTTGCCAGTTGTCACCCTGTTCTCCCATTTATTTATTCTCATAACGTGTTCACAAAATTGTGACTGTCTACGTCTAATGTCTCTAATCAGTTTACGGATTTTATATATTTCTTGCAGGACTTGGTTATTGTTTTTTTTTTTCTGTATGTCCATGGTATTCTTTGCATTTGCCTCAGAAACCAAATTTCCACAGCCATTAGATATTTTACAGCCTGTTTGCTAATTATCCACGCTTCACATCCATACAAATGTATAGGTTCTATATAGTAACTAAACAAATGTTTTCGTTGCAGTCGACATCTTGTATGGGTCAGTATGTTTTCCGTCTAGGAAAAGGTTACTTTCGCCATGGTGATTCTTGTTCTAATCTCGCCAAGGTACCTCTAATCAAATGGCATGATAACTGTACCGATTCACTTGTTTAAGAATATTCCCATATACCTGTATATTTTATTGTTGTATATCCTTCTTCCTAGTGACGACCATAATCTGTCTTTATACAGTTTAATTCTAACCCTAGTTGTTCACTATGTGCAACAACCGCATCTACTAAATGTTGCAGATCCTGCTCTTTGTATGCAATGAACACTGCATCATCCGTATATCTAATGTTATTGATGTAACGTCAGCCAAAGATGATTCCTCACATATTTAATATTTCGATGTTACATACCTCAATGATGATTCCTGTCATATCTAATGTTATTGATATTACGACCCCCAATGATGATTCCTCTCATGCGCAATGCTATTGATGTTTCGTCCTTCAATTTTGATTCCTCTTATACCTAATGTTATTGATATTACGTCCCTTAAAGATATTTCTCTCATATATTGTACAAAGGAGTCGGAAAAGAGGAAGACCACAACCTAGATGGATTCAAGATGTGATAGGTAGTTTACACATGACAGCAACAGAGGTTTACAACGGAAAGACATTAAATAGGCTATTATGGGAGTAAAGTTCTAGACAGGACAAGCGAAGTGGTTACGCCCCCTGCCGCGCATTCCGAACGTTGTGGGTTTGATCCCGGCGTACGTCGTCTGGTTCACAAGCAGTTTTCTCGGAGAGACCACTGGCTTGTTGCTGGAGTTGCGTAGTTCGTACTTTGTGCGACGCGTTCGGCAAGCCAACCTGCGGAAATTTACCGAGCTATATGGGATAAAACAGGGTGCAACAAAATCAATTCCCTTGACGTTTAGCAGATTCAGGTCCACACAAAAAGTAGGTGTGGACCTAACAAAAATAGACCGCGGAAAATGATAAGTAGAGAGACTTTGTCACAGGTATGACGCAATGTCGAGACAGTGATGAGCAGACCATGTAAGGGGTAAGACTCGGGTGTGGTTTGTCACCAACTTCTTGAATTAGAAAGAAGACTAAGGTAAAATATGTTACATGTTCGGCGACTGAGTGTTATTGCAGTTGAACACCCCAAATGGCGGTTTGTCTTTGCTAGGATCAAATATAACTTCAGCGTTAAGGCAAACATCAGCGACTGTCGTAATCCACTTGTGTATCAAAGACGAGCATCGATATCATCTGTTTCTTCGCGCTATTAAAATTCTCTACAAAAATATTTGCTATCATTATGCCTGTCAAAAATATTCATTCAATGAGAGTACAGCACACCAGTGCGCGTAAATGGATATTGCACTAGATATATTATCTCGTAGGTAGATTGTCCTTCATGTGTGATATTATCTATCATATGAGGTCACATACTGGACATCTAAGATATCGCAATTACTGAAATTTATTGTACTGGCTTTTGTTCAGAATGGCAATATATTTCCTTAGATATTATGCTATATGTTAAACTTACTATTTGCATTACACAGCCTTTATTTATACTATAATACTGGTCTGTATATTTTCCGTCTGGCACAAGGCTACATTCGCCATGCCGCTTCTTGTTTTAATCTCGTTAAAGCACCTCCCATCAGATGATATGACTGTTCCGGAATAGTTGTACCAATTCACTTTTTTAAGAATATTCCCATTTACCTATATATTACATTGTGGTATTCCCTTCTTCCTAGTGACGACCATAATTTGTGTCTTCATACAATTTAATTTTTTTTTAACCTAGTTGTCACTATGTACAACAAACGCATCTACTAAATGTTGCAGTACTGCTAATTGTCTGCAATTAACACTGTATCATACTTATATCTAATGATATTGATGTTATGTCCCCCAATGGTGATTCCTCGCATACCTAATGTCATTGATGTCACGACCGCCAATGTGATTCCTCTCAAATATTGATGTCACGTACACCATTGGTGATTTCATTCATATCTAATGTGATTGATGTACCGTCCCTCATTAATGATTCGTCTCACATCTAATGTGATTGAAGTCACGTATCCCAATTGGGAATCCTCTCATAACGAATGCTGTTAATGTCACGTTCCCCCAATGGAGATTCCTTCCATATCTAATCTTTGTGATGTCACGTCCCCCAATGGTGATTCCTTTGGTATCTAATGTTATTGATGTCACAGCCCTCAATGATGACTCCTCTCATATCTAATGCTATTGAAGTTCCGTCCCTCCATGATAATTCTTCTTATATAGTGTGGCATGGGGGTGGAAAAGAATGAGACCAAGATGTGATAGATAGTTTACACATGACAGCGACAAAGGCTTATAGTGGAGAGACATTCAAATAGATTGTTAAGGCAGTAACGTTCTAGACAAGCGAACTGGTTACGCCACCCGCCTCGCGCTCCGAAGGTTGCGGGTTCGATTCTGGTGTACGTCGTTTGGTTTACGAGTGTTGTTTTCTCGGCGAAACCCTGGGTCTTGTCGCTGGAGTTTGTACTTTGTGCGACTCGTTCGGCAACCCTCCCTGTGGAAAAATACTGAGCCATATGGGATAAAACCCGATGGAGTGAAGTCGATCCTCTTGACATTTCACAGATTCAGTTCCAAACAAAATGTAGGTTTGAACCTAACATTATTGGATGGCGGAAAATGATAAGTGGAAAGGTTTTGTCGCAGTTATGACTTAATGCCGAGACAGTGATTAACAGACCAAGTAAGGGGAAAGACTAGGGTGTGTTTTGCAACTGAATTCTCGAATTAGAAAGAAGACTAAGGTAAAATATGTGACATGTTCGACGACTGAGAGTTATTCCAGCTGGACACCTCAAACGGCGGCTTGTCTTTGCTAGGATAATATATGACTCCAGCGGTAAGGCAAACATCAGCGACTGCCGTAATCCACTTGTGTATAAATGACGAACATCAATATAATCTGATCCTTAGCGATATGACAAGTCTCTACAACCATATTTGCTATCATTATGAGGCACATGCACATGTGCCTGTCAAAAATATTCATCTATTGAACGCACCCCGGCTTGAGATTAAGCGGATATTGCACTTGATTCATTATCCCGTTGGTAGACTGCCCTTTATTTGTGATATTAACTACCATGTAAGGTCATACATTTGATATCTAAAATATCGCAATTACTTAAATTTATTTAGTAGCTATAAATAATAATAACAGTACGCTTTATTAAATATTGTTTACGAGTTCTTCAAACTATAACTATGTGCATAACATGGCCTTCTTCATTACTCCAATAAATTATGTTTCTTGTCTCCCTTGTGCCTTTAACAATTTCATTAAAATTTATTTCCCTTGATTTTATGAATATGTATTATACACAGTTCTACATTTGTACCGATGAAACATTACTATCGTTGAAACGAGTTGCAATAATCATAAGAGAAATACTGGCTGCAGCAGGATGTAACAATAGGAAATAAACAGTCAGGTATGTATAACTCCTGCAAAAGATTTAGATATACTAAACACGGACACAGTGTACATACCTTACAACGAACTCCACAATGGTGAACATACATTTTAAAAGATGGGGTGGGGGGGGGGGAGATAATAGAATATAACAAAATAAAACATAACAATACGTATACTACGACACAAAGACAGACGCGAAAGTTGACACTGGGGTCTATTTTAACCCCATGGTAGTTCTAGGGTTAAAAGTTGTTAATATGGTAGCTGACATATTGTATTATATATATATATATATATATATATATATATATATATATATATATATATATATATATATATATATTCGATATAGTTATCTCGGCACAGTCATAACATCTGATGGGAGATGCCTTGAAGAGATTAGAACAAGAATTGCAATTGCGAAGGCAGCCTTTTGCATGATGAAAAGCATACTGACCAATAAAAAGATGTCAATTGAAACGAGAAAAAGAGTGTTGAAGTGCTACATAGAACCTATACGTTTGAATGGATGTGAAGCTTGGACAATTAGCAGTAAAGCTGAAAAACAGCTGATGGCTGTGGAGATGTGGTTTCTGAGGAGATTGCAAAGAATACCAT
Organism: Cepaea hortensis; assembly: GCA_963921405.1. Classification (NCBI taxonomy): domain Eukaryota; kingdom Metazoa; phylum Mollusca; class Gastropoda; order Stylommatophora; family Helicidae; genus Cepaea; species Cepaea hortensis. The sequence goes on along the minus strand of OY992888.1, from coordinate 69,231,827 downwards.
GGACAGACAGAAAAACTAATGAACAAGTCCTTCAAGAAAAAAATTAAGATCGTAAACTGATTAGAGTCATTAGACGTAGACAGTCAAAATTTTCTGGGCATGTTATGAGAAGAAATGACTTGGAGAACTTAGTGACAACTGGCAAGATCGAAGGGAAGAGACCAGGGGGGGGGGGATTGAGAAGTAAATACCTGGATGGCTTGGCCACATGGCATGGTCGAGACAGGAACACGGAGCTGATCCACAACTCTGGTGATCGAGTGAGATGGCAGAACATGACCGCCCACGCTTACCGGCATGGCGCATGATGGATGGATGGTGTCACAAAATGCGCCTGGAGAATTGCGATCAGGAGATGGGGACTGACCAGACACACAATTTCTCTCGGCCTGCAACACAGTTCACGATGTATACACCCACCCAGTAGTCTAAGGGAGATAATCCATGTAATTTTACTCCTGACGGAGTAGAGGAATACGGCCCCTGGATTCCGGAATGTTCTAGGTGATGACACCGGAAGTAGTTTCTTAACTGCGCAATCGCCGCAAGCTAGCTGGGATCTGGGAGAACTGATGGTTGTCTGGGACTGGCGAAAGTCTGCGTGGCTGCAGTTTGTCAGAAGGAAGAAATGGTTAACAATGTCAACATAGTTTAAAGACTGTAGACATAACGTTCATAAGTTGGACTGAGGTTCCATGCTTTTAACTGCATTGCCAACCGAAAAGGTAAGAATTCCATCATTCTTGAATTCAAATACCCGATGTGCAGATTGCATGCCACGACAGTTGCACGTAGGTCAGGGTCTAGCATGCAAGTTACACCGAAAAACAGACCTGTTATTTGACCCTATTTCATCACGCCTGTTACATGACTAAAATTCTTGGCATGTTGCCAACAGTGCATTGCCGAGACAGGCCCAATGATGCACGACTTGTCTTGCCTGCCAGAAGTTGTTTGAGGAGAAAATAGGCGCGGCTTGTTGGTGATTTGATGGCACTACTGGGCCGTCTTGGAACTTAGACGTAGTCGACAAAACAGGAAGTCGGTGACGGCGTAACTAAAACCCTATCGTGTAATATATCCTCCGACTCGGCCGGTCACGACGAATCTAATGGGAATGTCCGCGGTCAAATCGACTGGCATTTGAGCGATCCCGCGCGTGTCGAAGTTCGCATCTTTTGTCAGGGCAGCTACTGGTTTTGTTTTTCTTTGCCTTCCTCATACACATTATGTTCATGGTCTCCTTAAGGGAATACTGTTCTAATCTATAATGGGTTCCTGTGAGGAGAACAACGGGAAGGGGAAGAAGGGACAAGAGATGCTACAGACATGTCTGATGATTGCAGGGGGGGGGGGATAAATTGGGGAAAGCATGACCGCCTGGGAATGGATGGAAGTGGGTGTTGCCAACGGCCCTCCTTCAGGGCCCTCTTGCCTATGGGTACTGTAGACGTTCTAACCCTGTATGTCAATAGAAGACTTCCTATGGGGAACTGGGGCACAGACACTCATGACCAATTACCGTGGGTTCACTCTATCCCCATTCCAGGGAAACAGATGTTCTATTCAGCTGCTTTTCAGACCCCAGACCTTATTCTTTCTCTGACCCTGAGGCCTGGTCTGTAATTGAACCACCGCCCATCTTGGGGAGGTGTTTCACACTCTGAGTACCATGATGATGTCTATCCCATATGATGAGTCGTGGTCACGTGATTCTCACCGAGTGTTGCCTGTGTCATTTTGTTCCAGATTCTACCTTCCGGAGAGGAGTGATGGATAGTCAGTAAAACCATCATTCTGTGCCAACATCAGCAGTCTGGACAAACCAGTCAACGTGAGGTGATCATACCGCCAACTACCGGGTCAGTCGTCTATACCCTCAGAGTAGCTCCAAGATAACTAATCAACCAGTTTATGATAGAAACAACATCTGGGCAAGTATACCGTTCGTGTGATTGTCCGGGTGTGCCACTCATTACCTATTCGACAACCACTCAACTTTCGATGATATCATTCCACACTTTGTTCCCATGGATTACGATCCTGATCATGAATATAGCCACAGACTTTAGACAATTGTGACTCTGACAATGAACAATGTTCAATATATAAATTTAGCACTGGACAGTGTGCTTCGAAGAACTTTAATTCAGGAACTGTGTTTCAATCAATATATTGTTGGTAAAGCAAAGAACTTTCAGATTACGTTATACCTTGTATAGAGGCACCTACATGATCGGATGAGGATGACAATTCATGGTACTATTTGGACATATGTTCTGGTGTTCCACGGCCATTAGCCTGATCTAAGGTCAACTCGGAGGAGGTGCTATCTGGTCGAAGACTGAGGACCTGCTGCGAGAGACACTAGCTAGCTAAGAACCATTCATGTGTGGTGTGAGGCGTTGGCATTGTGCTATGAAGACATCTTTATCTGGCTGCCTCAGCTAACTATCTAGTAGCAACTAGCACACCAGACAGATCTGCACTACATCTACATTATCTTCACTTTCCTTTGTTGTACAATACACTTTTGTTATTGAGTTTGTAGATTCCGGAGTTGCCTCATTTATTCAGGACGATATTTGAAAGGGTAACATCCCTTGGTTGGTTGAGAGAGAGATATGTATCTGAGGACTGGTGGGGTCGCAGACTGAAAGTTTCCCAGTCCAAGAACTGAAGTCATCCCGATATTTATACATACACATATATAAATAAATATAGAGATATATGTGTGAATAGATAATCATAATAAATGCGATAGCCTGTTCCCTTCACCCCAGGGAAGCTATATGACAGCTAGTCTCCGCAACGTCCTGTATTTGTCATAATTATGTTGTGTAAAGCTGCATTACTTTTTGTTAATTTAATTGTTTATCAGTGAATATGGAGCGTTTTACAAGCTGCATCACAATGATAATATACTAGTAGCACACATGTTAGCTACACAATATGGGGTCATGGTTGTTGACACGATGTTTATTTTTGTTGTTGTTGTTGTTGGTGTTGTTGCTATTATTATTATATGCATGGTGTTATTGTTGTTATTATTATTGCTGTTGTTGTGACTGTTATTATTACTAATATTATTATTATAATAAACATACTATTATTATTGTTATTATTGTTGTTGTTATTGTTATTGTTGTTGCGAATGTTGTTGTTATTGCTGCTGTTGATGTTGCTATGGATGTGAAGCTTGGACAATGAGTATTCATGTTGAAAAATATCTGATGGCTGTCGACATTTTGTTTCTGGGGAAAATGCAAAGAATACTACGGACAGACAGAAAAACCAATGAACAAGGCCTTCAAGAAACAGATGAAGATTGTAAAATGATTAGTCATTAGACGTATACAGTCAAAAATTGTTGGGCATGTTATGAGAAGACATGAATTGGAGAACGTGGTGATAACTGGCAAGATCGAAGGGAAGAAACCAAGGGGAAGACCGAGAAGTAAATACCTGGATGGCTTAGATACGTGGCATGGTCGGGACAGGAACACAGAGTTGATCCACGACTCTGGTGATCTAGTTAGATGGCAAAACATGACCGACCACTGTCATAAAATAAAACCGTGTGTTTAACAGGTTGATTATTATAGAGGATTTTCGGATTAAGCGGACGATCTGCCAGCGACAACTATTTTTACTAACAGAGTAAACACAGCTGCACAGGTTACATCGTGTCAGCCCATAAACACATTTGGTGGTGAGTGAGAAGGAATGGATACATCGAGTTGGCAGTTCATTAACAGTTAGAATCACATATGGTTGTCGGCTTAGGATATGGAATGGTTCCGTTTGTCATCTATACTGCCGGACATCAGACGGAAATGGCTGCTGGGATTGTCACCACGGAACAGAAGATTGACAGTTTATCAACAGGTCGGAAGTGCCCGATTAGGGAGAAAACAGTGCATCTGTCAATTCTTGGTTTCCGGCACATCGAGAGGATTGACGGGGTTATTTGCAACTCTTTGTTGTAACTCGACAGAAACTCACTGGCTTGTTTTGAGAATCTAAACTATTACTGACAACTTTGACAGGACTTAAGCCAGGAAAATAGTTTCCTGACAAGGGATGATCTGCCACTGTGCCACCTGTGTGGGGGCATAAAGGATAACGTCACGTGGCCAACTTTAGGAGTTGCCATAAAAACCCGAGTTGGGCCAACTGGGGAAACTTGAAAATGTGGATCTAGGCAGACATGCTTGTCACTGCAGCAGTTAGAACATCTAACGTGTGAAGGAGATATTTGATTTAGTTTACACGAGCCTGTATGGCTACCATTAGATGTAATTTAGTGTAAACTGCAGTGCCGTAAGGTATAACCTATTATATTATAGACTGTGGCCTTGTTAAACTAAAGTGTGATGATTAGCACTGTTAGTGGAAACTAGTTAGAGTAGAATAGTGATATTAACTCTGCTAGTTAAGAATAGATTAGTGAAGTGTTGATAAGCTTTACTAGTTGAGAATTGAGTAATGAGGGATAATTGGGATCTTCCCGTAGGTGTCCCTGGTGGGCGGGGTTCCGCATTCTGTTTGCTGATTTTTTCTTTGTCATAGCCTGATTCGGCTCTAGGTGGGTAGCTAATCTGCTCTATGACTAAGTCTAGTTAGCTAAAGATCATTAAGCAAGGCGATAGGCTTACACGCAGCCGAAAAGATCAGTGACTAGTACTATCACCAGATGTGTTGTTTCTATCCTAGGTTCCCTACCAGATCCAAGGAAACTCAACAAGTTTTTGGGGAAAAAATCAAATCCAAAAGGGAAGAACACCAGTTCAAGAGTCACTAGAGTTGCATACAGAACGTAACTTACGCTAGAAGGAAATTGATTCATCAAAGAGAGTGATGCATACTGATGCACCACACAGCATTAGACAGTAGTAACGAACCGAGAACCGGCTAAGAGTACCTAGTGTTAGTACAGCAACAATTAACATTAGAAATTAGCACTTATGGACTGAATGGTTCGATGTGCAACGAGGATGATCTGTCGACTAACTAACTAACTAACTAACTGCGTACACACTACAAAAGACTTGTGCAGGTTGTTAAGGAACGTTAGGAAAGGACATTGTGTAGAGTGCAACCGGTCCATGATTAACTGTTAATACCACCGGTGTCTATTTCGGATGTTCATGAAATTGGATTACCAGAGGTCTACAGAGGCAAAGCAGTATCCGGCAAGATGGTTTCGGCAACGGGTGAGAAGTACATGTTCTGACGTAACGTGCTGTGGTCTATCTTTGCTGGGATCAGCTGACTGGGTTGCTGTCTGAGAGTCAGAGTCTACACACTTTATAGAACACGTCACACATTTTCTTCACATACACGTCTCATATACGTTACACTTTTATTTTAATAAATTACTCTTTATTAATTTTTAGAAGCAAGAGTTGTTGAGTATGTTGCGTTGGGGAAGTATGAGAAGGGGGGCATAGCACGACAGTGAGAGAGTGATAGGAAAAGGTGTCCATAGGCTGGTGGAGTGTGTTGGACGGAAGCTGGTGGATTCTCCAGAATAGTGAGAGGAACAAAATATGATAATGTGGGTGTCGACTCTCTTCACTCCAGGGACGACACTTTAAAGGAGGACACGACAACCACTCTTATCGGCATGGCACATGATGAATGTATGGATGGATGTTGCTGCTGTAATGTTTATTCTTGTTTCATGTTGTTATTATATTCCTGTTGTTATTGCTGACCAAAATGAATGAATATTCAATGATTAAAAATATTGATAGTAAAGTTCATGTGTATCTATATAATATAGATACACACAAACACGAAGGTTACGATCGAAGTCTGTATCCGTAAACAAGAATACTTCGCTAGAAAATTGAGATATCAGATCCTCATCCTAATTTTTGGACGTGTACAGTGGACCCCCACCCCCACCCCCCACCCCCGCATTAAAAAATTACAATCATTGGTGTGTTTCAAAATCTGCTTCATTTAACTGATTCAGTGCTGAAGGATAATAATATCGTTAAATGTGACCTCCCATTCGGACAGAAGGAAGATATACAACGGTCATTCTGTAAATTGTTTTGTTTCGAGGTATCTTCCGCAATTTCAATGCTCAGTGAACGGGAATTTACATTATAATACTTGTTCATTATTTTGTGCACCATGTTTGGTCCAAACTTACTTTGTGTCTGACACCGAATCAGCCAACAATATATTGTGTATGTGTCTTCTTCTTCCTGTTGTCCATGCCATGTGTCTTCTTCTTCCTGTTGTCCATGCCATGTGGCGTTGGTGACCATGTCCGTCTACAGCCTTCTGTCTAGTATCTATTTCCCCCTGTCCATTTCCTTTACAGACGTTCCTCCATGCCATGATGTCAAACTGTCCAGTATCTACTCTCTTTTTCTCCCCCTGGCTTTCCTCCCCTCCAGCTTTCCCGTTGTGACAACATGCTCTAGTTTTCCACTTCTCATGACACACCCACAAGAATGTGAACTGTCCTCTTCTGTGCGAGTTACAAGTTCTCTTTGTGATTCTGTCTGAACAACACCTGGAGTAGCACAGTGGTTGGGACATCTTGCTGTCTGTGCCATACATTAACTGTGTGAAGCTTGTTATATGATGATGATGATGATGATGATGATGATGATGATGATGATGATCACGATGATGATGATGATGTTGATGATGATGATGATGATGATGATGACAATGATTACAAATTCGACGACGACGAAAATAATAATAATAATAATAATAATAATAATAGTAATAGTAATAATAATAATAATAATAATAATAATAATAACGATTATAATAACAACACCAAAAACAACAATAACAACAGTAACAATAACAGCAGAAATAATAACATAACAAAGGCACCAATAACACCAACAATAATAACAAGATAGTAATTCTTCGGGCAGTGTTTTACTAGCACTGGGAAAAACTAGGCATGCCTGTTTTTACAAACATTGTGTTGACGAGACAAACGTCCAGCTAACTAGACTAAAATAATGGGAGGCTTTATTCCCAAACGGGGCCCTGGAACATGTATTCCTAAAATGCATTCCCTAACCCAGACCCTAACCTAAACCCTAACCCTAACCCTAACCCCATCCCTTAACCCTAATCATACACAATAGCACTTGCTTGTCTTCTTTATCTTCTATAATATGTGTGTATTATACTGGCCCCCCAATGTTATGCCAGTTTGTACTGCTCTCTAATATAGAAGATATAGACGTCACGTGACCAGAACCGTTTGGGAATAAACACTTCGAAAATAATACCGTTGTCTGGGAATGTGCTATCTGTCCAAGCGGCTTTCACATCATTTGTTTAAGAAGGCTGTAGGTGGTTTCTCATCGCAATGTCACAATGATTCCTCTCATATCTGATGTTATTGATGTTACGTTGGGGAAACATTTTAATAGACTGTTATGGGAGTAAAGTTCTGGACAGGACAAGCGAAATCGTTACGCCACCTGCGACACATTCCGGAGGTTATGGGTTCGATTCCGGCGTACGTCGTTTGTTTAAAATGTGCAGTTTTCTAGGAGATACCCAGGGTGAAGTTGCGAAGTTCGTACTTTGTGCGATACGTTCTGCAACCCATCATGTGGACAATTACTGGACCATATGGGATAAAGCCCGGTGTAATTAACTCGATTCTCTTGCGTTTTAACAAATTCAGTTCCAAACAAAATGTAGGTTTGGACACAACAAAAATGGGTGGCGGAAAATGATAAGTAGGAAGGTTTTGTAAAAGGTATAATTTAAAGCCGAGACAGTGATGAACAAACAACGATGGGTAAGACACTGATGTGTGGTTCTTTTTTAAACCAAATTTTTCGTATTATAAAGGAAATTAAGGTAAACCATGTTACATGTAAAGCGGCTGAGAACCATTGCAGCTGAACACCTCAAACAGCGGCTCGTCTTTGCTAGGATTAAAGATAACTCCAGCGTTAGGCAAACATTAGCGACTGCCGTAATCCACCAGTGTATCAAAGACGAACACAGTTTACATAGATATCATCTGTTTCTTCGCGCCATTAAAAGTCTCGACGATTGTATTTGTTATCCCTAAAAGGCACATGAACATGTGCCAGCCAAAAATATTGATAGAAAAATGTGTTATTTCGTAACGAGTAAACGGATATTGCAATTCATATATTATCCCGTAGGTAGACTGTCCTGCATTTGTTATATTATCTACCACATGAGGTCACATACTTGACATCTAAGATATAGCAATTACTTAAATTTATTTTAGAAGCTACTGATCAGAGTGTCAAAATATTCTATTAAATATCATGCTATACTTTCTTCAAGCTAACCATTTGCAATAATCACCTTCATTTATACGCCAGCAAATTATTGTTTTCTTGTCTCCCTTGTTCCTAAAAAATATTTAATCTAAATTTATTTCCCTTGACACAGTGAATTCCTCTTATATAAATTTCTAAATTTGTAACCATAAATCAATTACAATGATTGAAACGAGTTGCAAAAAAAAAAATGTAACGGCTGCTGCATTTGTTACTTTATCTACCACATGAGGTCACACACAGGGCATCTAAGATATCGCAATCACTTAAATTTATTTTAGTAGCTATTGATCAGAGTGGCAATATATTTCCTTAAATATCATGCTCTACTTTCTTCAGTCAAACTATTTGCATTAAACAGCCTTCATTTATACACCAGTAAATTACATTTTCTTGTCTCCCTTTTACCTTTAAAATGTAATATAAATTTATTTCCCTTGTTACTGCGAAATCCAATTAAACAAATTTCTACATTTTTACATGTAAAACATTACAATGATGAAACGAGTTATATATATTCTGAAGAAAAGTAACGGCCGCTGCAGGATGTAACAATAGGAAATAAAAACAGTCAGGTATGTCTTGCTCCTGCGAAAAAGTGAGATGAAATAAACACGGAAACAGTGTACTTACATTGCAACGATCTCCACAATAATGAACATAATTAGTTTTTAAGGAGAAATACAAAAGAAAATGTGGGGGGGGGGGGAATATAATACAAACAAATACAAATAATTATACTGCGACACAATAACAGTAGCGAAAGCTAACACTGGGGATTCTCACGATGTTCTTAATGATAACTGAGTGAGATGGTCGTTGTCTAGGTTACAATGCTCCTTGTATGTCAATACGGAGTGTAAGTTGAGCTAGCCATCTGTCTCAACATACAACTCACCCCCGCAAGACACATCCGCCCGTCTGTGAACAAGTTTAAGGTGGCGCACATCATCTTTTAATGCAGAATGTACACGGACACACGTAACATATTTCTATATACAGAAAACAATATAATCCACAGAATATATATATATATATATATATATATATATATATATATATATATATATATATATATATATATATATATATCCTCCTCACAACTTAACCAGTACACATCACTGCCTTCTCAAGGCCTTATTAATCTCCAATTTACAAGACAGTTATCCAGCTACTATCCACGGCTGGACCTCACACAATACAACCCACACACTGGGTCTAGTCCTCCACTAACTGTTCAACCCACTCTGGGTTTAGGCCTCCATACAAAACTGGGAGAACAACACAACACAGGACGGAGCTCTCCAACTAACTCCGCTCCTATCCTTAGACCACCGACAAGCTCGGAGTCCAAACATCAACTGTCCTTCAAGTCTCCTGACTTCACACAAAACTAAACCGTCTCTCACCCCCCTCCACCCTGGGGGATCTGCATTCACCCTCACCAATATTTCTCAGGGCTGGTTGTTTTTCTCGTAGCCCCGCTACAAGATCACTCACCTCAATGTCAATGACCCAGGCAATGACCCCGTCCTCAAAAGAAAACATCGTTTTCAAATGTTCGGAGACTAATACTTATCCAATATGTGATCCAGACATATTGCCTGGGTAGCCCTAAGTATGACTCCATCTCACTTTAGGTACCACCATAAATAATATATCGAATAATCATAGTAAACTCCCATATTCCCCACACATCAATACAACCGAAAGAGGCTTACAATGGAGAGTCATTTAAATATATTTTACGGGAGAAAGTTCTAGACAGGACAAGAGAAGTGGTTAAGCCACCTGCCTCGCGTTCCGAAGGTTGTGGGTTCGATTCCATCGTACACAGAAACCCGAGGACTTGTCGCCGGAGTTGAATAATTCGTACTTTGTGCGACGCGTTCTTAAACCCGCCCTGTGCAAAAGTACTTGGTTATAAGGGATAAAACCCAATGAATTTAATCCCCTTGACTTTCTGCAGATTCAGTTCCAAAACAAAGTAGGTTTGGACCTCACAAATGTGGATGACGGAAAATGATAAGTAAGGAGGTTTTGTCACAGTTAAGGCTTAATGCCGAGACAGTGATGAGCAGACAAAGGAAGGGCTGAGAAATGAGTGTGTTTTGTAACTGTCATGACCATGATGACGACATGGCATAGTTAAGCCATGACCCAGGTCAGAGATTAGAGGTCATGGCAGTGTTCATCAAGTGAACAACGGAACGTGAAAAATTGATACTTTTCACACACCGTGAAACCGTTGGAAATCACTTCCCTGGTCAACAGGAAGTGGGGTCCGGATAGGGCATTCTAGTCGTGGGTTTCGTCGAGTACGGACCACGTTCAGATAGAGTAATGGCTAACACTGCGCCACTCTTTTAAAGAGCTAGTTTGTGATAGGAGAATATTATGAAGTCTAGTGTCGAATATCTGAGTGCTATAGTGATGATGTTCATCCTAGTTTTTGTACCCCAATACACGTATAAAACTACAACTGGCGTTTGAGTCGACTACTGTTAGAGTTCACTACTGTTCGAGTTATACCTAGTACTATTGTGAGTTGGTGAAACATGTGTAGAACATTAATTAATCATCAGCAAAGTTAAGTGCTGAGAAACGACCATGATGCCGACTGGAGAAGAAGAGAAGAATAAGTAATATCCCTTATTGGACGCGAGCAGCAAGAAAGAAGAAGTGTTCACGAAAGTTTGCCATTAAATCGGCCAACCCATAGCCCAGTCGCATCCTAGCAGTAACCAAATTCTCGTATTAGAAATAAAACTAAGGTAAACTATATTTTGTGTTCAGCGACTGATTGTTAATGCAGCTGAACACCTCAAACGGTGGCATGTCTTTGCTAGGATCAAACATAACTGCGACGTTAAGGCAAACATTAGCGACAATAGTCTGTTTACTTTTGTCTGCCCCAATATAAAATTCCATATCTCAGTAACCAACTGAGGGAAAATGATGAGATTTAGCATATAACCTTATCATTATGTCCACCCAACAAAAATATTTTTATTCTGGAGAATGTACATCAAATTGCAGTGTTTGTTTATATGCGGTATATAATTTGCGGGTCAGAGATTAAGTCTACATTGTAAATTGTATTACACCTTCACCCAGACACATCCGAATATTATATGTATGGTGTTGTTATTGTTGTTATTATTATTGCTGTTGTTGTGACTGTTATTATTATTATATACATGTTATATTATTATTGTTGTGAATGTTGTTATTTTTGCAGTTGATGTTGCTGTTATTGTTATTCTTGATATTGTTATTATTATACTCCCGTTGTTATTATTTGTGTTTCTTGGTATGTTATTAATGCTGTATGTATTATTACTGTTGTTATTGTCATTGTTGTTATTGATGTTTTTGGTGTTGTTATTATTGTTGTTGTTGTCGTCGTCACATTTGTTATCATGTCATCATCATCATCATCATCATCATCATCATCATCATCATCATCATCATCATCATCATCATCATATAAATAGTTTCACACAGTTAATGTATAGCACAGACTGCAAGATGCCCCGACCACTGTGCTACTCTAGATGTTGTTTAGACAGATTCACAAAGAGAACTAACAACTCGCATCAGAAGAGGACAGTTCACATTCTTTGGGCATGTCATGAGAAGTGGAAAACTAGGGCATGTTGTCACAACCAGAAAGTTGAATGGAGGAAAGCCAGGAGGAGAACAAGAGAGTAGATGCTGGACAGTTTGACATCATGGCATGGAGGAACGTCTTAAATCGAAATGGGTGGCGGTACACTAGACAAAAGACTGTGTACATACATGGTCACCAACGGCATATGGCATGGATTATCGGAAGAAGAAGATTCATACAAAATGTATATTTTAATTTAATTGAATGGAACAGTGAACAAACATTTCTATCCAAGAAGAACTCAGAATTGTAAAAGATTAGCTATTAAGACAAACAATAATGTGGAAATGAAAGTCAAAATAATGTATTCTCTTAGTGAATTTTAACACAAAAGCCACAAACAATGAATTGCACTATTGATTGGCAGGTATATTTTGATGCCTCTCGTCAAGTGACGAGACGAGATGCGGGTAAATATGTCAGGCAATAAATCGTGTCACATATTGTTTATGGCTTCTGTGTTTAAAGAAAATGAAAAGTTTTGGAGATGTATAAAAACATGGCAGACTGCGTGACCAAATGGGAATAAAACCCTTGCGCTTGAACTTCCAGTGCCCTGATGGCGGGGTGTGGGAATCGTTCAGTACACGGACTAGTCGGTCTTCAACATTGACTTCCCTTTCAGAACACAATGGTAACCTGCTGAATGTAAATTTCTATACAGATTCAGCCTCGTATTGGAGTTCATTCCAACGTTCTGCAAAAGACATGCAAAAATTATGATTTTGTTTTTTTTAACATAAAGTACTAAAACGATAACTATGGAGAACAGTTTACAATCATCATCTTCATGTGTCAAGCTGATATGCTTGGGCGGTCATGTTTCGCCATCGTACGCGATCACCAGAGTCGTACATCAGCTCTGTGGTTTTGACTCGACCATACAACGTGCCCAAGCCATCTAGGTATTTACTTCTCTGCCCGTCTCTCCTTTATTTAACCTCGATCTTGCCTGTTGTCAATACGATCTCGAATTCATTTCTTCTCATAATGTGTCCACAAATTGTGACTGTCTACGTCTAATTTCTCTAAACAGTTTATGGTTTTTCTTTGTTTCTTGTAGGTCGTGATCATTAGTTTTCTGCCTGTCCATGGCATTCTTTCCATTTTCGCCAGAAACCAAATTTCCACAGCCATTATATGTTTTTCTTTTACAGCTTGTCTGCTAATTATCCACGCTTCACATCCATACAAAAGAACAGGTTCTATGTAGCTCTTGAACACCATTCCTCGTTGCAATCTTTGTATTGTTCAGTGTTTTCCGTCTGGCAAAAGGCTACCTTCGCCATGGTGATTCTTGTTCTAATCTCGTCAAGGCACCTCCTCTTAGATGTTATGACTTCTGAGATAGTTGTACCAACTCACTTGCTCAAGAATTTTCACAATCACCTTTATATTACATTGTGGTACTTCCTTCTTCCTAGTGACGACCATAATTTGTGTCTTCAAACAATTTGATTCTAACCCTGGTTGTTCATTACGTGCAACAACCGCATCTACTAAACGTTGCTAATCCTGTTAATTGTCTGCAATCAACACTGTTTCATCCGCATATCTAATGATATTGGTGCTACGTCCCTCCCCCTCCCCCACTGGTTAGGCACGTGTACCTCCTGCGAAAAAGTGAGATATACTGAACACGCACACAGTGTACATACCTTACAACGAACACCACAATGGGGAACATACATTTTAAAAGACTCCTGTATAATAGAATATAACAAAACAAAATTAAAATAACTATTTTACTTTATTATCTCCCTTCGCGTATTATACCTTAATCAGTTATCAGTTATCTGATAACTGATAAAGTTATAAAATAACTGATAACTGATTAATGAGAAGATCTCCCAAGATCTTCACTATTTTTGTTATCTCCTAATACAATGTGCTTATTAGTAATCTCCTAATACAGTGAGCTTAATATTATATTATTTTGATAATGATATGAAATGTGTGCATATTTTGAGTATGTACTATCTTATACACTGGAAAGAGGTAATGCCAAAACTTGATGATAATATCATCTTTATCTAGACGCGTCCAGTAAACTAGGCGACGGCACATCTGAGTATTACGGATGCTTATACAACGACACGGAACACGGAACTGATCCACGACTCTGGTGATCGAGTGTGATGGCAGAACATGACCGCCCACGCTTACCGTCATGGCACATGATGGATGGATACAACAACTGACGCGAAAATTGACAACCCCATGGTTGTTCTAGGGATATCAGTTGTTACTATGGTAGCTGATATGTGGATTATATATCAAATTAAAGATCGTTGCATAAGTGGAACTACTGTGTATAAGCCCACGGCAGATGCTGGAAGTCGCTTAAGACGTTTAATCATCTCATGGAATTTAATCAGTTAAACCTTTGGTGATCACGTGAGATGGCAACTATGACCGCCCACGATTGTTAACGTCGGAGATGATGATGCCGACTGTATCATCACCGCTTCCCCACGGAGTCTACGCGATCACCATTCTTGGGTCAAGTCGGTGTTCTTGACCCGGTTATTCCATATTGCCAAGCCATCCAAATATCTATCTTTCTGCCTTCTCTTGCTTTCTTTCCGTCATGATTCTCAATTCACAGAACCTACACAATATGAAAATGTAATAGCGGATGTTTGTAAAGTCTCACTACACTTTGTATTTGGAACAAATTTGAAAAATGAAGTATATGGTGTCATAAAAAATGTGGTAAAACATGCATTAAATTAATTACAATAGTCACCGCTATGATACAACGCGTTTTGGGGGAAGCAGGAAAGTACCAATGAAGTATTCATTATAACAGTTGTTTGGGGCGCAAATAATTACTCCAGCAAACGACAGCTATTCGCTGCATACTGCTTCACGGTGAACTTTGGAGCACATTTTTGGATGACATCATGTACTTCATTGTTCAAATTTGTTCTACATACAAAGTGTAGTGAGACTTTACAAACACCTGGTAGTATAACACTAAATCAGACAAGAAAGGGCATCTAGGTTTGGACAACATAGGAGGCATGTCTGGTCATGAAACTACCAGAGGGCGAAATTCAGGGCTAGATCAATCGAGAACGGCCTAGCAGTGAGTATGGAACGTTTTACAAGCTGCGTCACAATGATATTACTAGTAGTACTAGTAGATACTAGTAGTACATATGTTGCCGGACTCCGTGGTGAAGGACTTTACGGACGCGGTTCGTAATCCCGTATACCCGAGTTCGAAACACAGCTTAGCGCAATTTGGCAGCAGACTGCGTTGCGCTGGATTTTTTTACGAAAAAGTATGGGTGCCGGTCGTTTAGAAAACAATGGCAAACTACTGAACGTAAAACTTGCCAAGTCATCAACAACAGCTAAAGATGGGTAAGACACGGATATGTTTTGTCGCCAAATTCTTGTATTAGAAAGAAAAGTAAGATAACACATATTACATGTTTTTTGTCGACTGGGAGTTATTACAGATTGACACATGCCTGGGGTCACTGACAGTAAGGTCAGTGTCCTGGATAGCAATGGTACACATAAACAAGCTCACGAGGTAAAATAGGGCCGGGTAGTAAGTTCCCCGGACGAGGCAAATGAGAGGACAGTGATGGATGGGGCAAGTGAGGAGAAGTCAGTTGGCTAGTGTAATTGTGGGGGAGACAGTTTGAGTTGTGAGGGGGGGAGGGGTGTGGAGCCTAGGGAGGGCTGCACAGAAGGGTTAAAACGACAGTGACAAACATTGACGGGGTCAGTTGAAATCGAGATCCCGAGAGGATCGGATGGAGAGTTAAGCTGAGACCTGACTAGGAGTAGGTCGGTGGTCTGAGAAAGGGAAGAATCGTGAGGGAGGTAGGAAGAGAACTCCGCACTGTTGTTTTCCAGGGATAGTGAGTGGAATTCGAGACCCAGAGTGGGTTACTTTGAGTCGGGCCTAGGGAGAGGCTAGTATACCTGTCGTGTTGGACGAGATTTAGTAGACCTTGAGAGGCAGTGTTATTCGATTTGTTCCATTGGGATGAAGATATATTCTGAGAGAATTATTGTTCCTGGATGTATATGTTACGTGTGTCCTTGTTAATTCAGAATGAAAGGAATATTATGTGCGCAAATTCAATCTTATTCGCTGAGTGAGGGATGTGTGCTGCAGTGGTGACTTGTAGTGTGAGATAGGTGGATAGCTCAGCTTCCACTCTGCAGTGAGATAGTAGAAGCATTAGACCCTAGACAACAACATTCTTCGTGTGGTACTAAGGAGTTTGTGTCACAGATGAACTTCTCAAATAGCAAATATATTACGTGGAATGTCAGCACCAAAGATTGACTGTGTGGGCTTCACCAAAAGGTGGTAAAACAGTTCCAGAGGAACGAATTGGAATATTGCTTGGCTAGCAAATTCATTTTGTGAAAAGTTTCAACCGAGAGCTCGCTAAATGGATGTCATCCGCAGACTGGCCTCTCCTGGTTTGCATGGAGAGCGGCATGTGGCGAAAGAAATGCCCAATATACGAGTGTGAGGCTAAGCAGCCATGAGCAGGACGTGATGATTCCTTTGGTGAGCCCAGCACCAGAACTATATATGTTGGCTATGCAATTATGGAAGCCTACTTGGATGGCGGACTTTTCCCATGGTCTGCCCTTGCCTTCCCTTGAGGTCTGACCGGGATGCCTTCGGCTGTCCTAACTGGACCAGCTAAGATGTAGGTGACACCACAAAAGTGAGAGTCGAAAGTCCATCGAAAAACCCAGGAAAGTTACCCGGTCAACAAACGCCCGCAGAAGTCGGATTTGTCAGCCAAATTGTGCAGTATCGCAGCTCCGCTGTAAACAGGCACAACACGATCACGTCCGAAAAAAGACTGCGGATGGACGCAGAAGACGATGAACATATGATCATATTTGTCTTTGCTAGTTTCAAATATAACTGCAGCGTTAAGGCAAACATCAGCGACTATCGTAATCCACATGTGTATCAAAGATGAATATGGATATCGTGTGTTTCTTCACGCCATTAGGGGTCTCAACGATCATATTTGCTATCATTATGAGGCACGTGAACATGTGCCTGCCAAAAATGCAAAGTCCACAAGCGGCAACAACTCAGCTATTAAACAGATATTACTCTAGATATATTATCCCGTAGGCAGACTGTACTTCTTTGTTATATTATCTACTACATGAGGTCACATACTGAAAATTTAAGATATCACAGTTACTTAAATTTATTTTAGTAGGTTTTGATCAAGGTACACATATCCTTGTTTATACATTATGCCAGCGGTTAATCAACTAACCATTTGATTACGTTACCATCTTTTGTTCTCAAATAAATTAGTTCTTCTTATCTCCCTTATTCTTTAAAACCATCGTTTCAATTTATTTCCCTTGGGACTAAATTTAAATTATATAGATGTCTACATTTTTACCTCTGAAATATTACCATGATCGAAACGAGATGCAATATCCATAAGAGAAGTAACGGCTGCAGCAGAATGTAACAATAGGAAGTAAAATCAGTTAGGTATGTGTAACTCCTGCGAAAAAGAGAGATATACTAAACACGGACACAGTGTACATACATTACATAGAACTCTACAATAGGGTACATGCAATTTAAACAGGGGAGAAGGGTGGGGGAGGGGGGAGAGGAAGTGGATACAAAAAATGAAAACATAGACAATAAGAATATATATAATACGACAACGACAGACTCGAAAGTTGACACTGGGGTGACCTTGAACCTCACGTAGTTCTAGGGATAAAAGTCGTTAATATGGTTGCAGACATGCTATTATATATCAAATTAAAGATCGTTTCATAGGGAATACTACTGTGTAAAATCCCATGGCAGATCGGGAAATCGTTTAAGACGATTAATCATCCTATGGCAATTAATCAACTAAACCTTTGGTGATCACGTGAGATGGCAATCATAACCGCCCGCGCTTATTGACGCCGGAGATGATGATGCCGACTGTGTCATCACCGCTTCACCACGGGGACTTCACAATCACTATTCTTGAGGCAGGTCGGTAGTCTTGACCCGGTTATTGCATATTGCCTTGCTATCCAAATATATATCTTTCTGTCTTCTCTTGCTTTCTTGAATCAGGTCGGTGCTCTGACCCGTTTATTCTATATTGACTTGCCATACGAATATATATCTGGCTGCCTTCTCTTGCTTTCTTTCTCAATACTCAGAACCTACACAGTATGAAAATGTAATAGTATAACACTAAATCAGGCGAGATAGATCATCTTGGATTGTCCAAAACAGGGTCAGGTGTGGTCATGAAACTACCACAAGACACACTTTAGGTTACTACTCAAGATCTGCGCGGGTGCTACGGAGTTCGTGCATCGAGCGAAGCCATCCTTGAGTGAATCTTTAGCAGCGTGTGTGGGTTCTGTGTTGCGTTTTTTTCAACATGGCGGAACAACATGTGTTCTCCGAGCAGTAAGCAGTCAACCTAACGAGGCAGCGTGGAAGCCGCGCCGGGAGAAAGAAGCAATGTAAGCGTGGTGGTTTGAGACGTTTTAGACTCAAGTGTCACCGTCTAGGACTCAGGAATATCCGTATTCTATATTGGAACCGTGTCAGTGTAAAACAACGGGGCTCTATTTTAGACACCCTAGTTTTCAGGAACGACATTGTAGCACTCCAGGAGACGAGACTGGGCTATCAGCTACTCCGATTTGCCGGCTTCAAATGTTTCTACAACAGACGACATCTGGGAATGGCGATTCTCGTTCGCGACAGCATGGTGGCGTCAGAGCTAGACATGTCCAGTTGGGACAGTGACGATATACAAATACAGGCGTTAGAGTTCATTCCAGTATACCATTCGTGTTGGTTAATGTTTATGCCCGCAATGGGTGTATGGACGCCGAGACGTGGCAGTGCTTAAGTGGCATTTTAGGCCACGAGAGAAATGTTATTTTCTGTGGTGACTTCAACGCTAAAGGCAGATCATGGGGAAACATTTCCTCCAATACACAGGGGAAGGAGCTCGAGACTGCACTTGAAACCATTGACCTGGTTTGTATCAACAGTGGCTGTGTCACCAGGACAGCAAGCCGTCCAGGCGATGAGGACAGTGCTATTGATCTGGCGCTAGTTTCACATTCACTCACTACAGTGTGTAGATGGGGTGTCCTAGGACACCACGGGAGCGACCACCACCCTTGAATCATATTGGTGGAGAAAGGCAGAACCAGTCAGCACAAGCTAAAGGTAAACACTTTCCAGTATGACAGTACAGGGCAAGATGTGGTGAGTAAAATTAGACGTGAAAAGCGCAGAAAGTTTCAGGGCAGAAAAAAAAGCTGGGAGCAGCCACCGTGGTGGAATTTCGAGGTGGAGAAGGCTTGGGTGGATAAGCGTAGTGCTGTAAGGAGATGGCAAAATGCCAAGAAGAACAGAGCTGGTCATCCTAGTCCATGCATGCACTTAGAAAGAGAGATGCACACAAACGTAAGCTATTTCAAGAAACTGGTCAAGGTGGTTAAAAGCGAAAAATGGGCAGAGGTGTGTCAAAGAGTAAGCACAGACAAGTCACTGAAATTGTTCTGGCGACTACATAAAAGCATGAGTGGTGTAGTCAAGAATAAGAGCATTTCTGACTTCCAAGGTGCTGACCTCATCTGGCAGAGGACTGACGAGGACAAGGGCAAAGCCCTCTTTGAATGGTATCTTGAGCAGAGCAACCAGACAGACATGGGAGGCAAAAATCTGGCGAAGGAGCTCACCTCAGACAGATGCAAGGCCCATAACACTTCGGATGAAGACACAGTGACAGTGAAAGAAATCAAGGCTGTACTTCGACGATCAAAAAACAGCGCTCCGGGTCCTGATGGCATAAGATATGACGAAATCAATAAGTGTACCGACAACGAGCTAGAGGAACTAGCAAACATGTACAACAACAGTATAGGGAGTGCTAGCATCAAGGAGGAATGGTTACACAGCTATCTGATTCCCTTGCCGAAGCCTGACAAAGACCACAAAAAAATTCAGGGATATCGAATTATAACCATGCAGAATACAATAGGCAAGCTGCTGGAGAAGGTAATTGCCAGGAAACTATCAAGCCAACTAGAGAGGCAAGGTGTTTTCCCACCTACCCCGGGTGGGTACCGTGCAAAAAGAGAAACCTGGACCAATGCAGCAGTCTTTGCCCATGATGTCTATGAAGTTTGCCACTCAGGCATTGAAATCTTTGCTGCAGCGATTGATCTTGAGGACGCGTACAACAGAGTACCATTGAATTTTTTAATGTTTCAGCTTCTTGAACTAAAAGTAAGTCCACTGCTCCTTAGTTGGATCGCTGCAGCCCTCTTCCAACGGAAAGTAGTTTTTAGATGTGGCAGTTGGACTTCGGAACCAACAACAATATATCCTGGCCTACCACAGGGATCACCATTATCTCCGGTACTGTTCAACGCCTACACAGTGAGAATCACCAGTGAGCAGATCACTGGACCTGGCAGGACATTGTCATATGCCGATGATGTTTTAGTGTATCGTCAGGGTAAGGATAGAGAGCAGGTTGCTGTGGAACTACAAACCGAACTCAATCGCATAAGTACATGGTGTGATGAAGCTGTGGCAATGGTTAACCCAACAAAGGCAACAACGACTTGGTTCTCGTTGAATAATCATATTGTCAACACTCCAACACCAACTGTAATGCTGTGTTCAGAGACGGTGGAATGAACGCAGACAATGAATTACCTAGGGATACGGTTTGATCGAAGCCTTGCTTATAATGTGCACATAGACCAGGTGATAACAAATGCCAAGCGGGGTTTGGCTGCGATGCGGGTGCTGGCGGCTGCAAACTGTGAACAGCGCCATCTATGTCTTCTGTACGAGGTACTGGTCATGTCTGTTTTGAAGTATGCAATGGCAATCCTGACTCTCAGCCATAAGCAGATAGAAAGGATGGAAAGGATACAGAATGAAGCTATGCGCATTATTCTTGGATGTACAAGAGATACAGCATGCAGGGCGATGCGCTACCTTCTTGATTTTCCAACAATTGAAGAGAGAATACAAGTTTGCAGGGCACACGCCTACCTCAGAGTTAACGCAAACACACAACATCAACTGCATAGTGAAATTAGGAAGGTGAAGGGCAGCAGGTTAAAAAGAGGACGGTCGTGAATGGGTCAAGCCGAAGACATTCTTCAACAGGTGTGTTCACTTGAGGACTTAGAACCTGGCGAGGAGTGGGTGCAAGTGCCAACAGACTTCTGCACATCCTTTTCAGTTTGCATCCAACTAGATAGGAAATGCAGACAAGAAAATCCGGCTGCTGTGGAGGCTGAAGTACAAGCGTTGATTTTCGAGAATTTGCTAGACAGTTACGCGGTCATCTACACAGATGGGTCGGTCGTCCGACATGTGAGAAGCTCATGGGCCTTTACAGCTCGGGCCGGAGGGAGAATTGTGAAGGAGGACTCTGGTGCTTTCACTGAAACCACAAGTAGCCTCACCATGGAAGTCATGGCAGTAAGTAAAGCAATAACATGGCTCGAGACACAGACATTCACCAGGGCTTGTTTCCTTAGCGACTCAATGAACATGATCAAGAGGATAGAGGAGGGGTCGATCCGAAGAGAATGGTTGCTGCCTCTGGAGCGGTCTCGGCTGGCAAAGATTAGTTTCATCTTCGTGCCAGGTCATGCGGGAGTACAAGGAAATGAGCGGGCTGACAAGCTCGCAGATGAGGTTACTGTGGTGGGCGGACGCGCCATGGACCAGGCTGACATTCTGAATGCTCTACGAGAAGTAAGACTTTTGCGAGAACCAAGTGATGACTGTGAATCTACAACAATGGCTAGACTGCTAGAGCAGCAAATTAAAAGAGGGGTGGCCAAACAAGAACACTACTCAGGAAGCCAAAGAAGATTGATAAACCAACACAGAACTGGCGTCGTTAGCCGCTACACGCTACATGATTTGGTGAGGAGGGGATCCGAGCACTTATGGACTGAATGGTCGATGTGCAATGAGGATGATCTGTCGACTAACTAACTAACTAACTACCACTTTAGGTTAGAACAAACGAGAACGGGCTAGCAGTACGGACATCCACAGGGACTCCTTCTTAAATTTCACACTCGGGCCACCATCACATCTCCGTTGCTTCCAGTGTCCCGCCTTACCTTCCTCCCCCTTTTTGTGTGTATAAAAGTATCAAAGTGAAATAATTGCAATAAAATTGTTTCTTACATTGTTAAGTAGTGAGTATGGGCTTGTCTCCTTGGCGAAGTGGTTACCAACCCGGTTCGTAATCCTGTATACCTTCGTCTGAAACACAACTGCTCGCGTTTTGTCAGCAGACCGCGTAGCGTCGGTTTTGCTTTGGCATCGGTGCCGATCGTTCAGAAAGCAATAGCAAAGAACTAGACGTAAACTTGCCAAGATATCACAGCGACAGAAATGCTGGTGTTGACTGCGATGTCCTTTAATGGATATGAAAACAAACATGTGAGTATGGAGCGTTTTAAAAGCTGCATTACATTGATATATATAAGATACTAGTAGTACATATGTTAGCTACACAATATGGGGTAATGGTTGTTGACACGATGTGTATTGTTGTTGCTATTGTTGGTATTGTTGTTATTGTTGTTGCTGTTATTGACAGTATTATTTTATACATGGTGTTGTTATTTTTGTTCTTATTGATGCTGTTATTATGACTGTTATTATTATAAATATAAATATTAATATCATATATATATATATATATATATATATATATATATATATATATATATATATATATATATATATAATATCATTAATATCATTAGATACATTATATTATTGTTGTTAATATTATTGTTGTTGGTTTTATTATTATTGTTGCGAATGTTGTTGTTACCATAGCTGTTGATGTTGCTGCTGTTAACGTTATACTTGTTACAATTGCCATTACATTCTTGTTGTTATTATTGTTATTATTTGTGTCTTTGTTATGCAATGATTTCTGTTGTTATTGCTACTGTTGTTACTGTTATTGTTGTTATAGTTTATTTTGTGTTCTTGTTAATGTTTTTGTTGTTATTATTGCATTTGTTATCATCGTAATCATCATCATCATCATCATCATCATCATCATATATAACTAGTTTCACACAGGCACTGTTGCCATCTCCTTTTGATGAAAAAGCACCAACATCGACCCAAAAAAGCACCAAAATTCTTTGGAAAGCACCAAAAAAAGCACCAACTCTTTTTATTACAAATGTAACAAGGTAGCACATTATAATTTATTATTATCACTTCATATTATAATGAAGTTGATTCCAGATTTGCCAAATCCCAATCAGAACTACTCTAGAGCCAAAAAAGAACTCATCGCATCTCATCTCTTCATGTTCCTCTTGTACCTTGCGGTGTCGAGGTGAAGTATAGACATCGTAAGAGTGCCCGATTATGGGCTTCATGTATCGATTTTTCCATGGACTCTGCTATTCCCTCCGTCCAACAATTACGAGGTCGGCAAAAAAGCAATAAATTGCAGTAATATTGTTTGGGAAAGCATTAAAACAAGAACTGGCGGTATTCATTCAAAATGTTATAAAGTAGCACATTATAATTTATTATTATCATTGAATATTAGTATGGAGTCAGACAACTCTTCTTCGGTTTCTGTAGCTATGTCCAGCTTGCACAGACTATAGTATTAGATATAAGAGGGATAAACATTGGGGGACGTGACCTCAATAGCATAAATATGAGAGGATTCGCCATTGGGGGACGTGAGATTAATAACATCAGATATGAGAGGAATGAACATTAGGGGACTTGACATCAATAGCATTAGATATGAGAGGTATCGCCATTGGGGGACGTGGCATCAATAACATTATATATTAGAGGAATCATCAATGGGTAATGTGACATCAATAACATTAAATATGAGATAAAACAACATTGGGGGACGTAACATCAATAGCATTAGATATGCGGATGATACTGTGTTGATTGCAGATATTAGCAGGATCTGCAATAGTTAGTAGGTGCGGTAGTTGCACATAGTCAACAACTAGGTCTAGAGTTAAATTGTATGAAGACACAGATTATGGTCGTCACTGGGAAGAAGGAAATACCACACCGTAATTTACAGGTTAATTTACAGCCGGTCTCCCTCCCCTAGAGTTTAACGTCTTTCTCCGAAGTTCCGTATATTCTCGTGAGCAACGTAACTTGTACCAGAAACGGCAGCGGTTCTCGCCGCGTTGGTAACTTACGGAGTATGTGAGGCGATCGCTCAGAAAGCAATGGCAAACTACTGAGCGTAATCTTGCCTAGTACAACAACGGCAGCTGAAAGATGCTGGTGTTGACTGCAAAGTCCTGTAAGAGATATGCAACAAAAATAAATTTACAGATAAATGGGAATATTCTTTAAAGCAGTGAATTGGTACAACTAACTTGGAACAGTCATAATGTGATGTGAAGTGCCTTGTAGGAAAGCAACGGCAAACTACCTTCTTTAAAATGTCTAGTTCATTATGATTCGCCTAAAGACTGATCATCGCAAGACAAGGACAGAGACATTAAAATTAGCAACATGGAATGTTAGGACGTTAAACGACGACGAACAATTAGATAACATCAAACAAGAAATTGAAAGAGAGAAATTTAATATTTTAGGGATGGCGAAATGAGATGGAAAGGAGCAGGTATCAAGATAAATGAAGATTGTAAGATTATTTATTCTGGAGGTGAAGATCGATAAAGGGGAGTGGCAATTATTTTGGACCGGCAAACATCAACATCTGTTCAAGGATATTGGGCCATGTCAGACAAAGTCCTACTAGTTAAATTAAGCTGCAGACCTTTTCACATAAATGTTATTCAAGTATATGCCACAACAGGAGAATCCAGTGAAGATAGTGTAGAGGAATTGTATAATGACATAGAGTCTGCTTTAAAGAAATGTAAAAATTCAGAAATAAACATCATAATAGGGGACTTCAATGCAAAAGTAGGAAATCAAGGTTATAGATACACATTAGGAAACTATGGTTTAGGAGAGAGAAATTAAAGAGGATACAGACTTGTAGAGTGGGCAAAAGAGCAGGAAATGATTGTAGGAAACACCTGGTTTAAGCAACACCCTAGAAGATTATGGACATAGAAGTCCTTATAGCAGGATTAGAAACCAGATTGATTACATACTGATTAGCAGAAGATTTAGAAATGCGCTACCAATAGCAAAAACAGTTTCCAGTGCTGATTGTTATAGTGACCACATATTACTTACAGGAACATTGAGGATAAAATTAAAGAAAATCAAGTATATAACAGGAAACAATAAATATGATTTGTGAACAGTGAGTAACGACAATTAAATACAAAACAAATTCAACATAGAAGTACAGAACAGATCTGATATATTAACTGATCTAGAGATCCTATTCTAGGATGTGGAAGATCAAAGGAAAATGTTGAAGAATTCAATCAGTTTGGCTGCAGAAACAACTATTCCAAAATGTTACAACTAATGGAAACAAGAAGACTCAATAAAATAATTCTGCCAAATATGATGACAGTCTACGTCTAATTTCTCTAATCAGTTTACGGTTTTTATTTATTTCTTGTACGGCGTGGTCATTGGATTTTCTGTCTGTCCGTGGTATTTGTTGCATTTTACTCAGAAACTACATTTACACAGCCATTAGATATTTTTCAGCCTTTCTGCTCAATGCCCACTTCTTACATACACACAAAAGCACAGGTTCTATGTAATACCTCAACACTCTTTTTCTAGTTGCAATTGACATCTTTTTATTGGCCCTTACGTTTTACCACAGAGATTGAGAATCAGTTTAGTAGGAGCAAAAACTAGACCTGGAGGAGATGTACAGAGTGACCGTGTGCCAGTTATAGAAGAGATAAGGTTAAGATAAAAACATAAAGACGACCCCGAAGATCATTAATTAGATCTAGTATTACTTAGAACAGACAAAAGGTTCAATGGTACTATAAATAACAGATATAATGCCATGGAGATAATGCAGACTATTGATGAATAATGGGACATGCTGAGGGAATCAATCCAAACGACTTCAATGAAATCATTCCACCTGTCGTGTCCTCCTTTACAGTGTCGTCCCTGGAGTGAAGAGAGTCGACACCCACATTATAATATTTTTTTCCTCTCAATATTCTGGAGAATCCACCAGCTTCCGTCCAACACACTCCATCAGCCTATGGACACCTTTTCCTATCACTCTCTCACTGTCGTACTATGCCCCCTTCTCATACTTCCCCAACGCAACATACTCAACAACTCTTGCTTCTAAAAATTAATAAAGATTAATTTATTAAAAGAAAAGTGTAACGTATATGAGACGTGTATGTGAAGAAAATGTGTGACGTGTTCTATAAAGTGTGTAGAATCGGACTCTCAGACAACAACCCAGTCAGCTGATCCCAGCAAGGATAGACCACAGCACGTTACGTCAGAACATGTACTTCTCACCCAGCGCCGAAACCATCTTGCCGGATACTGATTTGCCTCTGTAGACCTCTGGTAATCCCATTTCATGAACATCCGAAATAGACACCGGTGGTATAAACAGTTAATCATGGACCGGTTGCACTCTACACAATGTCCGTTCCTATCGTTCATAAAAAAATGCATAAGTCCTTTGTAGTGTGTACACAGATTAATGTTAATTGTTACTGTACTGGATCCTCCCTCGTGTCTATCTAGCCTCAAGTATCAAGTCCTGTGTTCTATTACACGAGATTATATCACACTATGGAATTATTAGACTTAATGTTTTCAGTTCGTTACTACTGTCTGATGCTGTGTGGTGCATCAGTACGCATCACTCTCTTTGGTGAATCAACTTCCTTCTAGCTTTAGTTACGTTCTGTATGCAACTTTATTGATTGTTGAACTGGTGTTCTTCCGAATGGGATTGGATTCTTTCCCAAAAACTTGTTGAGTTTCCTTGGATCTGGTAGGGAACCTAGGATAGAAACAACACATCTGGTGATAGTACTAGTCACTGATCCTTTCGGCTGAGTGTAAGCCTATCACCTTGCTTAATGATCTTTAGCTAACTAGACTTAGTCATAGAGCAGATTAGCTACCCACCTAGAGCCGAATCAGGCTATGACAAAGAAAAAATCAGCAAACAGAATGCTGAACCCCGCCCACCAGGGACACCTACGGGAAGATCCCAATTATCCCTCATTACTCAATTCTCAACTAGTAAAGCTTATCAACACTTCACTAATCTATTCTTAACTAGCAGAGTTAATATCACTATTCTTACTCTAACTAGTTTCCACTAACAGTGCTAATCATCACACTATAGTTTAACAAGGCCACAGTCTATATTAATTAGAACTAATATTATAATAGGTTATACCTTAAATGGCACTACTGCAGTCCTATCAATCATATCTACATCTGCCATTATAGGCACGTGTAAAATTAAGTCACTAACTAACACACGGTAGATATTATTTCCACTAAGCACTGCAGTGCCCTGGCA
This sequence comes from Cepaea hortensis, assembly GCA_963921405.1. Lineage (NCBI taxonomy): Eukaryota > Metazoa > Mollusca > Gastropoda > Stylommatophora > Helicidae > Cepaea > Cepaea hortensis. The sequence continues at coordinate 69,204,309 of OY992888.1, read as the reverse complement.
CTCCGACTAGAGCATTTTCAAGTCCCCCTAGTTAGTCCCAACTCGGGTTTATATGGCAAACTACCAAAGTTGGCCACGTGACGTTATCCTTTATGCCCCACACAGGTGGCACATTGGCAGATCATCCCCTGTCAGGGATCCATCCCCCCTCTGGCTCCCTCAATGTTAGATTTGTCATCACTGGTTCTGACATCCAAAACAATCTAGAGAGTTACTGTCGAGTTCCAACAAAGAGTTTCGATAACAAGCTGCCAATCATGGTTTTCCAAACACGCTTACATTGTGCACGTGACGTTGTTCATGTCCGGCAGGTGTTCCACTGTTTTCAATAACACCCTCAACTTTCTGTCATGTGCTGACAGTCAAACCTCCATTCCGTCTGATGTCCGGAACTATAGATGACAAACGGAACCATTCCATATCCTGCGCGGCCAATTATATGTGATTTTAACTGTTATGAACTGCCAACGCGTTTTATCCCTTCCTTCTCACTCACCGCCAAATGTGTATATGGGCTGACCCGATGTAACCCGTGCAGCTGTGTTTACTCTGTTAGTACGACTGTTGTGGCCTAGAAAATATACGCCAAGCAAACGTCGGTATTATTATCTGGTTAACTCATGGCGAGCTCGTGACACCACCTAAACATAACATTGCAAATAAGAAATGGATGACAGATGACATTTTGCGGATGATGGATGAAAGAAGAAAGAAAAAAGCAAGATAACGAAGAATATAAAGAAATATTAAATAAATACAAAGTGTTAGTTAGTTAGTTAGTCCCAGTGGCACGAATTGGAATATTGGTTGGCTAGCAAATCCATTTTGTGAAAAGTCCCAACCGAGAGCTCGCTAAGTGGATGCCATCTGCAGACTGGCCTCTCCTTGTTTGCATGGGGAGCGGCATGTTCCATATCTTCTATATTTCTGAAAATAGTTTCACTGTACAGTGACAAAAGATCTGGAGACATTACACATCCCTATCTCACACCTATAGGCTGATATTGACCTACTTCATTATCAATTCTTATGGCAGCTTGTTGGTTCCAATATATGTGTTTTATGAGTCTAAGGTCTTTCCCATTAATTTGCAGATCTGCAAGCATCTCCATCATGTTGACATGTCTTACTTTATCAAAAGCCTTTATGTAGGCTTCACTATTTTAAGATGTAAGTCTTTGTTTACTTCTATATAACGTTCAATTCATGTTCTCAGCATATACACAGCATTTACTGTACAAACCCACATTGTTCTTCTCCTACTTCGGGTTGCATTTACTTCCTAACTCTTTGCATGATAATTCTTGGCTCATTTTACTAATTTTTAGATATTGATTACATTCCAAGGCTCTTGATTTCTTCAGGATTGCAATAAATGTAGAATTACGTAATTCATGAGGTATATCTCCAGTATCATATATTGTGTTCAGCACTCTGGTGAATTGATCTATTCCATATTCTTATAGGGCGTTGATCATTTCCGTTTTCATGTTTACTGGACCCGGAGTATTGCCAGAGTCCATGTGGTTAAGAGCATTCTGAACGTTCATCTTCAGAATTAATGGCCCTTCATTATTACTCCGAATATAATAATGTTCTTCTCTTGTATCACCATAAAGGTTTTTACACATTATTTGACCATGTATGTACAATGTCAAGTTTTTCTATTATGATTTTTCCATCTTTTGTTATTTTATTAGTAAGCTCCTGAATTCGTTTGTACATTAATTTTGTATTTTATTGTTGTATTATTTTTCATTTTCTATGCAATTATTTTCAAGCCATGCTTCTTTTGCTTCTTTACGTAATGTTCTGACTTTTATGTGAATCTCTTCATATTTTTCAAGATTATTTTTGTTGTGTCTGCGTGTTTCCATTAGTCTTAAAATTTCTTCAGTCATCCATTTCTTAAATATGAGTATGCATATAGCCAAAACCGAAGTAATGCAAGTTAGCAGATATCCTGGTCCACTAAGTATACAGATCAATAGCACATCTCTGAAACAAGTTAGAGAATTCGAACATCTTGGAAGTATGATCATATCAACTATAACCCATACTAAAACATATACCCATGTCCGCAAAGCGACAGATAATAAACAGCATATTCACACCAACCCTATGCTACCAATCTCAAACTTGGACATTATCCAAATCACACTTTCGCAAAATCAACACATATAAGATGAGATGCCTGAGGAGAGCTGCCAACTTAACATTCTGAGACCGAGTAAGAAATGTTGTTATCAGACAGAAAGTGGGATCAACACCTTGTGACTCATTTATTGAAAGACAGAAGATCAAATGGTTATGTCATCTCAGTAGAATGCAACACCATCAACTACCAGCACTGGCCCTACATCAAAGATCATCTGCGACGAGAGCAAGAGGACGCCCGAGAAGACAATAGATTGGCCACATCAAAGACATTGTGCAATCACACGAATGACACTATCCAATGCCACCCATAGGACGCTAGAGTGCCAATTATTCCTCCCTGTAACCAACTGGCTGGGGTTAGATCCCAGATGGGCAACCACTCAGCCAAATTCGTTTTCTTCTGCTGGTGTTTAGTTCTGGATGCAGTTTAAGATCCCCTAACTCTGTCAGAAGGGACTAATTACCACCCCAGATCCCAGAGAGAAAACGTGGAACAAATGTCTGTTATGCTGATTTAAGACACTGTCCCTGATACTCAAGAAAACAGCCAAGAAGTGGCTCGTTGAAGATAGAATATATCTATATAGTTTTGGCTGTACTTGGTATCACCAGAAGTGAGAAAGGAGGAGTTAAGACATGCAACGTAATCTGGTTACTTATGACTGCATAGGCAAGATACCTCCCAGACATAGATTCCCACTTCTGGACAATATGTGTGAACCCCCACTAAATGATACAAAATGTGTGTACTTGATTACGCTACACAAACATTTATAAACCTTTAGAATTATACGGACAAATTGAGTTTTAAAATACAACAACTGTGTTTATTATTTCTAGTCTTGATGATCATATGATGATGATGATGATTATATTATGGTATACGTAACTCATCTGGCTGAAAAGCTCAGAAGCATATAGGTCATTTTTCCCCCAGTGAGACGCAGTTCACTGTCAGATTGAAGGAGTCCAAAGTGGTCCCTCACAAGGCTAAGTCACTTCCTGATATGGGTTGTTGACTGTCCATTGCTCATAAGAGATCTGGAATGAAACGAACGGAGATGGGTAGTATCTACGTCTACACATCTCAAACACATATGTCTATACATTCATATAAACATACATTCAAGTCACAGGGAAGATAATTTGGTTAGTTCCCCCCTTGCCTTCCACATCCACATGATGGTCTTTTAACTCTGCTAGTGACAGTCATTTCCGACTGTTAGGACAAGTGAGTGCCCTGCTCTGCTAAGCTTCAGAGTTTTTCACTTATCCCGGTCGATACTCGGTCCACAAGGCTGCATTAGCCATAACGTGATAGGTTTCCCATCCTCTACCTCTGGGATGTGCAGTTGGGAGTTTTCCTTTCTAAAGTTATGGGATATGTTGACCAAAGCTCTCAAATATTTTTAGAGGAAGCACTGTATCAAGGAGCAGGCTCCCTGGCCGAGGGGTTAGCAGCTTTCTCCGTTAACCCCGAATACTCTCGTGGTTTATGTGAGCACACGAATATTGGAAGCGTTTCGAGTCGCGCCAGTGACTTATGAGAGTATGGAGCCAGTCGCTCAGAAAGTCGTGGCGTGCTGATGAGCGTAAACTAGCCTAGGAGAGGACAGTTCACATGCTTTGGGTATGTCATGAGAAGTGGACAACCTGGGCATGTTGTCAAAAGAGGAAAGCTGGAGGGGAGGGAAGATAGTGGGTGAACATGATAGTAGATGCTGGACAGTTTGACATCATGGCATGGAGGAGCTTCTGTAACGGAAATGGGCGGCGGTACACTAGACAGGAGGCTGTGGACAGACATGGTCACCTACGGCATACGGCATGGACTACAGGAAGAAGAAGACACATGCAAAATGTATATTACAATTTAATTGGATGGAGCAGTAAACAAACAGGACTACCCAACAAGAACACAGAACTGTAAAATAAAATGGTTATTAAGATTTTTTTTTTAAATGAGAAAATGAAAATCAAAAACGTGTATTCTCTTAGTGAATTCAAACACAAAAGCCACAAACAATGCGTTGTACGATTGTTTGCCTGGCATATTTGCTGATTGTTCTCATATCTAATGTTACTGATGTCTCATCCCTCAATGATAATTTCTCTCTTATCTAATGTTATCTATGTTTCATCCCCTAATGATGATTCATCACATATAGTGTACAAAGGAGGCGGTAAAGAGGAAGACCACAATGTAAATGGAATCAAGATATGATAGAAAGTTTACACATGACAGGACAGGGGCTTACAATGGAGAGACATTTAAATAGACTGATATGGGTGTAAAGGTCCTCACGGGGCAATCGAACTTTTTACGCCACCTGCCGCGAGTTCCGAATGTTGTTGGTTCGATTAGGGCTTATACGTTCGGTTCACGAGTGCAGGTTTCTCGGAGAAAACCTGCGGCGTGTCGCTGGAGTTGCGTAGTTCGTACTTTGTGCGACGCTTTCGGTAACCTGACTCACGGAAAGATACTTCGCCATATTGCATAACACCCGGACCAGTGAAGTCGATTCTCTTGTCTTTTAACAGATTCAGGTCCAAAGAGTAGATTTTGACCTCACAAATCATGGATGGCGAAAAATTTTAAGTAGGAAGGTTTTGTCACAGTTATGACTTAATGCCGAGACAGCGATCAGTTATCAGTTATCAGTTATCAGTTATCAGTTATCAGTCATCAGTTGGGGTATGTTCACTGTACTCCGGACAGGTCCATATGTGCTCAGATGCTCCCCCCAGCATATGCATCTTCGCCCGGTGGCTAATAGTGCCAGTTCTGTGCTGGTTGACGAAGCATCTCGTTTTCGCGATGTACTTCTCGTGTCTGGCCGTGCCATTACTTACTCCCAAGTCTTTCATCCTGGACAGCGATGTGGATTCACTGACGTCAAAGTCCTCTGTTCTCAACATATTTTTAAGGACGTAAATAACATCTGCACGATCCATGGGCTGGCCATCTGCAGGGGGTGCAGAGATAGCCAGTTTATTAGCTCGTTTATTTCCCTCGACTCCCGCATGTCCTGCGACGAAGATGAAGGTGATTTTACGGACAACAGACTTCCGTAGCGACTCAGTCCACTGTCTACGTACAGATCCAGCTTCGACCTTCCGAATAATGCTCAGTGAATTACTTAGTACACACACGTTGCTGTAATGCTGTGATTCCCACCATATGAATGCCTGTGTTACTGCCATCACTTCCATCGTCATGATGCTCGTGGTCAAGGAGTGGGCACCACTGGATTCTTGAACGGTTCGGCCCGCTCAACGGGCTGTAAATGCCCACGCACTTCTCTGCTGCTTTACAACAGATCCATCTGTATAGATGAGCACTTCGGGGCTATCTGAGTGTTCATAGATGAGCGCGTTAACCTCAGCATTGACAGCGGCGGGGTTCTGCTCTCTGCACCGTCTGTCGAGTGTGATAATGCAGGAGAAAATGCACTGAAAAGCTGGAGGCACCGGCACCCATTCCTTGCCTGGGTTGATACTGGTAAGACTGCAGACCTGTCTGACGACATCTTCCACCCGACCCATCCATGATTTGCCCCTCTTTAGCCTGTCACCCTTTTCTCTGAATATAGCGTCATGCAGAGGGTGCTGCTCATCTGCACTTATTTTTAAGTATGCACGAGCTCTCCAGATCTTGATCCTGTGTTCCATTGTCGGGAAGTCAAGGAGGTATCTCATTGCTACACAGCTGGTGTCTCTCGTGCAGCCCAAAATGATGCGCATGGCTTCGTTTTGTACCTTTTCAAGTCTTCCAATCTGTGTAGGGCTGACAGTGAGGATGGCCAGGGCATACTCGATGCGTGAAAGCACAAGTCCTTGGAACAGAAGTATTAGCAGTCTTTACTCGATATTGGCAGTCGCCATGACTCTCATTGCTGACAAACCTTTTCGAGCCTTCGTTATGACGTAATCGACATGATCTCTGAAGGACCAGGGTAAGGCTTGTACCCTCCCAATTGCGCTCTTCCGCCCGAAGCCGTTGGCACAATGTGGGGTGTCGGGTTTGGTAAGCTCCGCCCAACGTTCGGCGCTAACAGAAACCAGGTAGTACCGTCTACTGTTATACGGTAGCTCAGTCATATCTGACTAAGACCTGACTGCAGAAACTAGCGCTAGACATAAGGAGCCAAATATTGCTAATGAAGAACAATTAAATCTATAGAAAAGAGGATCACTTCTTAGCACATAGTAAGTTTGTTGGTCTAGTTCAGGTAGGATGATCATTGAGGTTGCCTCTCTAATCACAGGTACAGACTAAATGACCCCTGGTTGATTCACAGTAATACTGTGTTACCTACTTTATGTGTTTGGATGGAAGTCTCGTCTGTAAGTTCTTCCAAAATAGGATTCGTCATCTCTCCAGTCAGGAGCTCCCATCAAAAGTCATATCTGGTTCTGCTTGGATTTAACCACTAACTGAAATTCCAGTATTAAATCATATATCTACTGGGACCATGAATGCACCCATAGATTCTACATGAATTTCTGTTTGGTCAGGACCCAATTTTTGTTTGGTAGCGAAAGAGTTAATAACAATAACATAATAAAAAGATGGACAGAGTACACATAAGATTTATTCTGGGACAACAGGGTCAATAGACCAACATTGTATAATACTCAAGATGGACCAAAAATATTAGCGGCTGAAGAAGAAAAGGCTATTAAAAAGATGAAAGAAGGAAAGGCTGCAGGTCCTGACAAGATAACAACAGAGATGATATTATTATTATCCAGCTTTGGCATTAAATCTATCACATAATTATGTAATGATATATATAACACTGGGTACTTCCCCAAGGACTTGAAAACATCCATTTTTATCACACTACCGAAGAATCCAAGAGCTGTTGAGTATGAGGATTACACAACTATTAGCTTAATGAGCCACATAACTAAGATACTACTCAAGGTCATTCAAGAAAGAATTCAACATAAAATAGATGAAGAAGTAGCTGAAGAACAATTTGGGTTCCGCAAAAACAGCGTCACCTGAGAAGCATTTTTCTGTTTGAGAATGTATTTGAAAAATATATAGAAGTTCAAAAAAGTATATATGTTTGTTTCATTGACTACAAGAAAGCTTTTGATAGAGTACAACATGAACGACTAATTACGTGCCTTCAAGATATAGGAGTAGACGGAAAGGACATCAGACCTATTAGTAACTTGTACTGGGAACAAGTGACGTCTATTAGATGCGGTAATAACTATTCGTCGCCTATAGAGATAAAAAGAGGAGTACGGCAGGGATATGTACTGACCCCAAGCCTCTTCAGCCTATACACAGAAATAATTTTTAAACAAGTTGAAATTCCTGGACTTAACATAAATTGAAGAATCATAAGCAATCTTAGATATGCTGCCGATACCGTGTTACTAGCAGAAAGTGAGCAAGAGTTGCAAGACCTAGTGGAAGAAGTAAACATACACAGTACATAATGTGGCTTAGATATTAACATCCAAAAAACAAAAACTATGATAATTAGCAGTGAAAAGGAAAGGTCATCAATGAACATTACAGTAAATGGGCAGATACTTGAACAATTAACAAGTTTTTCTTATCTTGGACGCACAATAACAAATGATGGCAGAAGTGAAATGAAAATCAAAACGAGAATAAGAATGGCAAAAAATGATGTCAACGGCATGAAATCAGTATTTACATCTAGAGAGATTAAATTAAAAATGAGATTTGTCAAATGCTACGTATATTCGACGGTACTGTATGGCACGGAAGCCTGGACATTGAACAAGCAACAAGGAAGTCGCATAGAAGCCCTGGAGATGTGGATATACAGACGAATAGGTGGTATTTCATGGAAACAAAAATAATCAAATGCAGAGGTCCTAGAAAAACTGGGAATGAAGTGAGAGTTGATGAAAGAAATAAAGAGGAGACAAGTGAAATATTTTGACCACGTTAAAAGACATGATACTCTTATAAAAACCATACTGGAAGGCAAAGTTGAGGGCAAGCGAGCAAGAGGTAGACAACGATACAAGTGGGAGGATAACATCAAGAGATGGACGAGCATCAGCCTGACAGAATGTACAGTCAGGGCGAGAGACAAACAGTGTTGGAGATCCATTGTAGCCAACCTTCATTGCGGAGACGGCACCTGATTGATTGATTGATGGGAATAGAATAGTAAAGAGGGAAAAACAAAAAGACTGGGAAGAGTATGGAGAAACCCTAAATAAAAACTACAAGGAGGCAACTAGAAACTTCTACAAAAAGATAAGTGCAATGCGAATCAGAGAAGTAGGGGAGACTGGGGAGAAATGGACCAGCAATTTTGTAGTTTTCAATATTTGCTCATCACCGGAACAGATTTTATCGAAACATAACAAAACCATGACTAAAATGTTGTACATTCATTTATTTTAAAAGGGGAAAACATTTAGCAATCTATTTCTATATGTTTCTTTACAAAATGCATTTCAAAAATGTATATGAACATGGGGAGAAATTGACCACCATTGGGGTGAAATGGACCAGCACGTGGGGAGCAATGGACCATAGTGGGGAGAAATGGACCTTTTTAAAAAAGAAACAGCAACAACTCATCCATATTGCTATAAGAAATAAATAATCATTAAAAGGATATTTGCAGTTTTTTTTTTTTATTATTTTAAGCGACAGTAAAAAAGTTTAATATGATATATTAATCTAATATAAAGTTTTATCGAACATTTATGCCTGCAAGACTTTCTTTGAAGACATAGCCATCTTTGGTCCTAGAAGTGGTTCCAGTGATTGTAGATCTAGTAAGCTGTGCTTTAATACATGTAATTGAGACACTGGCGACATCTTCTACCTTAGGCTTAACAAATTTACCAGCAACCTTCTCACTCTTGCGCAAGAACTCTACCTCAACATCACCATCATCATCAATGTCTCCCCTTACAATTCCTACATAGTAAACACAAGTCTTCTTTGTTCCATATTCACATAGCACACACTGACCTTCAAAAACCTCACGCACACCAGTCAAGCTAACCGTACACTCCTCATTTTCACCAAATGAAACATCAGAATCTGTGTCATCACAAAACGAAATGTCAGTTTCTGGATCTGAATCAACATCAAGTTCTTTCAGCAGCTGTCTCTTTGCCTTTTTGGGTGGAACTTTTGCTGCCTTTTCTTTCATCACCGCTCTTTCCCTAATTCGATCCATTTCTGGCGTAGAAGTAGCCAGCATAGTTTTTCCTCTTTTCCTCATATTATTTGAATCTTTTCGCGGACCAGCTTTTGGTAGTCCTCTGAAAACATGAGGCGAAGTAAAGGAAGAAGTAGCTTTATGTTGAAGACTCCCTGATATTTCCTGCAAGTCATCTACAAGGTTCTCAACATTACACTCTTTCTGATTTTCATGAAATTCTTGTGCAGTTTGATCTGTGCTGGTACCACAATGTGGAGATGCTGATCCTGTCTGTTCATTGCTTTCTAACGTGGCATTTTCACTGTCCTTGCTGATGGGCCTGTTCGTTATTTCTGAAGGCATAAAATCATCTTCTGTAAAAACATCTTCGTTAAAGGGCCAAATACCTGACACTGCAAAGCCTGATTGAATGTTAATGGGAGTTGCCGCTTTAAGAAAAGCGTGGCCTCCTAGATTTGCAACTTGATAGATTGTCAGTGGTGTCCCAACATTTTTCATCATCCATGAATCACACGCATTGTTGTAGACCGACTTCATGGGTCCAAAAACCGAACGGTTCAAGGGCTGAGTTTTAGATGAGGTGTGTGGTGGCAACGTGATCACATGAATGTTGTTTTTCTTGCACAGTTCAAGTGATTCAAATGAAATGTGGGAATAGTGATTGTCCAAGATCAAAATCAAAGGGAAGTCTTTGGAAGGTCTTGAATGCTTAATGAAGTGATTTATAACTTTGACGAAATTATCACAGGTCATCCAACCTGATTCATTCACAAGGCCAATGGAACCTTCAGGTGCTCCAGCAAGCATAAAATTCTCGAAAATTTTTCTGGGAAACACAAAAACTGGAGGGATAATGTGAACCGAAGCTGACACAATGCAACAGATTGTGACCAGTTCTCCTCTTTCTCTGGATGTCACCTGGCCTATTTGCTTCATTCCTCGTGGGGCAATTACTTTTGGCACTTTCTGTACAGTGGTCAGACCTGACTCATCCAAATTGTAGATTTGAGCTCCACTCACATTTAGTTTTGTAATGATTTCCTTCACAATGTTGAAGAAGGTGCAAATATTATGTTTGTTGAAAGCTGTAGCTCTAGCCAGAGATGTTGCCTCAGGTTGCCTTATGGTCAGCTCGGGATTCCGTCGCAAAAATCCACAAAGCCAGTCATTCCCTGCCATCATTTGCTCATCCCAGGTTAAAGGATGTGCAATGTTATTGACTTTCGCCATCTCGTACGCCAAAATACGAACGTTTTTAGTTGTGAGTCCATGGAACATTCTTGCACAATCTTTCAAGTAACTAGCAAAATCAGCTTCTTGCTTAGCTGTGAAAACAAGGCTATGCCTATAATTTGGTACGAGTCTAGTAGGCAGACCATTTCCTTCTCTGTCTTTTGTAAGATTGTTATTGAGGGTAGAGCGAGCAATGCCGTACTCCCTTGCAGCTTTCCTCACTTTCATTCCATTTTTCACAGCATTAACAGCTTCTCTCATACGTTCCTCCGTAACGAGACCCTTGTTGGTGTTTCTGATGTACAATCTTGGCATCTGAAACAAAAGAGTGACAGAATTATATAACATTTAGAATGGTAGGCCTATCATTTGCAAAGAAATACTGATTATAGCACGAATGGCGTGCATCTTTAATAAATCACTGAAATCAAATTTGTTAACAATTTTATTGGTCTACATTTAGACCCCAGTATTAAAAAGAATCAATAATGCTGATATTCGAATGCAATCTTCAACACTTTTAATAACAACAGACTGTCTTGTCAATTTCTTCTATGGGGAGAAATGAACCATGGGGAGAAATGAACCGGTCCATTTCTCCCCCATCAATGTATTAAACTATTCAGCCATAAAGTCTCTTAAATCTAATATTATATGCTATATTTTTTATATGAACTCTTAAATAACAAGTAAATAAAGATATTAACGTAATTACCTTGCCCTGATTCCTGACTATGCGTCTGCTTTACGATGGTGTCTGGAACTGGAAAAATAAACTTTAGTGCAGAAAATTTTTCAAACTTTGCGTGGGAACGACCTGTGCGGGAAGTCGATGGCAAATGAAAAATTCGGACTATGTTTGATGTGGAAAACAAACTTATTATGGTTTCACTTTCATTGCATCACAGCCAGGGGCCAGAGAGGGGGTGGTCCATTTCTCCCCTATGTCCATTTCTCCCCAGTCTCCCCTACCCTTTGACCCAACTGAAATAATTAACAGCGAAAATGGAGAACCAATAAGTGAACAAAAACAAATATTATTAAGATGGAGCAGTATTTTGAACAACTTCTCAACATCCCATCATATGTCACAGGAATTCAAGAAACCTACACAGATGCCACCTACGAACTAGAAGCAGACATACTAAAAGAAGAAATTATAGAATTCATCAGATTAGCCCCATTAAACAAATCACCGGGACAAGATGAAATACCAAATGAACTAATTAAAGCAGTAAGAGAAGTAGGAACAGCATGGCTACATAGACTATTCAACCAGGTTTGGGTAGAATAACAGACACCACGAGACCGGGGAAATGTCATAATTATCCCAATTTGGAAAAAATAAAGGCAGCAAAAGAGATTGCACACAATACAGAGAATACACTGCTGAGTCATACTGGGAAAATATTTTGTAAAATTATTGAGAAAAGGATTGCGACCAACTATAGAACTCCAGCTAAGTGAAACACAACTTGAATTTAGGAAAAACAAAGGATGCACAGATGCCATTTTTGCTCTTAGACAACTTATAAAAAAATCAATCGAATTCAATGACACACTCCACTTAGCCTTTGTCGACCAAGAAAAGGCATTTGATAGAGTAGACAAAAATAAGCTATGAGAAATCCTTAAAAAATATGGAGTGAGTACACATCTAACACACCTATGTAGAAGCTTATACAACAATAGTGAATGCATAGTGAGGGCAACTGGAGGACACTCAGAACCCTTCACCATATGATCTGGAGTACGACAAGGTTGTGTCCTGCCCCCTCTCTTGTTTATAACATATATAGACAACATATGTAAAGACACCAGCCAAACAGAGACCGCAAGAATACCGCATGACGAGAACACAGAAGAAGAACCATCTGCAAATCTAACCATTAACGAACTCCTGTTTGCGGACGACCAGGCACTAAAAGCAAAATCAGAAGCTGAATTACGAGACCTCATGAATAGTCTAAACAAAATGTGTAGGGAACATAACATGAAAATTATCACACACAAAAACAGAGGTAATGACTATAACTAAAGAAGAATAAATAACAACAATTCACATAAACGAACATCCCTTGAAACAAGTAAAGAGTTTCAAGTACCTAGGAAGTATAATATCATCAAATGACAGATCAGAAGAAGAGATCGAAAATAGATGCAATAAGGCAAACCAACTCATTCGACACATGGCACCAATACTAAAGAACAAACATGTATCAATAACTACTAAGACAGCACTTTACTACACAATCTTCCTACCAACTTTATGCTACCAATGCCAAATCTGGACAATGACAGATAAAGAGAAAAGAAAAATCACAACAACAGAAATGAGATTCCTGAGAAGAATGCTCAACGTATCAAGAAGAGATAAGATCAGAAATAAAGAAATCAGGACACAATTTGGAGTTATAACAGCACTAGATTTTATTAGAAAGCAGCAAGTCAAATGGTTTGGCCATGCAAGTAGGTTACCATTCAACAGCATACCACAACAAGCAATGATGTACAGACCAGATGGAAACAGAGGAAGAGGCCGACCACGTAAACGTTGGACGGAGGGAATAGCAGAGTCCATGGGAATATCGATGCATGAGTGTAACGGAACGCCAGTGGCCCATGTCCTCATGCCTTCTTTGATTTTGCGAAAACAGTGGGGAACAGCTTTCGGGAACCCTCAGTTCTCTTATCCGCTCAATTCCCTTGGAAGATGATTCTTTTGGTTACTTTTACAACCAGTTCTTCTGAAGAGAACTATTGGAAGTTTTACTTTTCTTCGGGGAAAACCCGATAGGGCACCTTGCACCAAAATACGCACTAATGTAAATTCTTGGGCCATCAATGTCCGTTTAAATAACTACCATTTGTAGACTGCATCATGTCAATTTGACACTTTAAAGAGTGAGACAGATTAAGTGCAGCATCCTACTGGTGGGTGGAAAGGTAACAATGGGTTTTATTTAGTCCTGCCAGACCTTGGCCTATAAATCTATGTTGTCTCGACTGGTGAGACGAATTGGCGAAACGGCAGTCACGCCATATCGTGAGTGGGTTGACCGTTGGCCAATCTAGCTAAGCGTCTTGTTCTTGGCATGGCCTGGGAACGAATCTGAGCAGTACATTGCTCCAGATGATTTCGCATGTTCTTGGGAGCAGATGGGATCTTTCTTCCTACGGCCTGAACTCTGCATAGTGTCATCTTTCATTGAAATATAAACATAACATATCCACGGAATGCCGGAAGGAGGGGAGAGCTCCGTGGGGACGGGTTCCAACCATCTAGGTTCTGGCTTCTTTAGGCGGAGGAGGATATACACTGTGTTAACTCTTTCCTCTTCTTGCGGATAGGGTGGCCAGGTGAACTGAATAGTTACTGGTCGATAAGATCATCTAGATCTATGTGTAATGTGAGGCTCTGCAGGTGCATTGCGGCGACAGCTCAGACGAGAGCAGCGGCCGGAAGGGGTAGTATCTTCTTTCCTATTCTTGCTAGGGATAGGGAACTCCACTTCGTTCCCTACAAACTTACTACTATAAGCGGGAAATACCGAATCGTATAAGCCAAAAGAGGCTATACAGTAGGGCACGGAAGATGGGTCCCGAGAACACTGGGTATGATCTACACGTTCCCCTTCACATATGACAGGAGAGGGGGGGGGGGGGAAACACACATAATTACGCACACAACACCACAAGAGCTTTGTCGTGAGAAAGAGAGGGTTTGCAAGTAAGAGGGAAGCCGGGAAACGAATGTGCCCAGTAATAATAAAGGCATGGTATGAGAGTAGAGAGTGAATCTTGTATGAAGAAAATAGGTAATGTACCTAGGGTCAAACGACACGACCTGGACAAGCTGGAGGTCTAGTCAAGCAGGGGCCTAGCCAATCCAAGACCTTTTGACAGGTCAGGCCAATTCACTCAGGTCTCCTGTATAGTACTATTATGTATATATCTTGTTTATGCCAACTGATATGCTGATACAATTAGGAGTCTCCATGTCGGCTGTTCCTGAAGTTTAAGCTAGAGGCTTTCACAAATGTTTATCATCTCCAGGGTCCTTCTTTTGGAAGTGAATAGAGCTGAAAGTATCGACAGGGCCTCTACGCGGAAAGTTATGTTTAAGACGAGTCCATGTCAAGTTTTAGGCCATACCAGGCCCACAGGTATGATCTCTACGAGATAGAGCCACCGCTGGCCCGAAAGAATGACCATCAGCCTTTCTAACACATCGCCAGTCATCTCGATACGCTAGGATCGAGTCTATTTGTATTATTGGCTGGACCTACGCCTATTTATCAGTCCTACCCATTTTTGTCCAGGACAGTGAAAGACACCTACCCATTCCCCATTCCCGAACTCTTCCCATTGAACTAATTCCTACCCAACGTCGTGACAACTGTTAACATGGGGCTTCCCAGAACAATATATTGACGACATAGAGTGGTACACTCAAACCGGGAAGCCTGGTTCTACAGAGGACTATTGTTCGCACAATCTATCTGGAAGGAGGGAACTGAAGACATACTCGGAGAGATGTATGTGGACGGAACGGACAGTGTCTTAAGCTTGGTCTATGAGGAAAAGCCCTATGAGGCTCGGTGCATGAACTGAACATTTATCCCTGTTTGTTTGTAGAGAATTATCTGTTGTAACTGTCTTAATATTTTCCTGTGCTGTTCTTTATTAAGTTATTATATTACAATTATAGTTACGGTGACGATCGTCATGTTATATTTGTGTCAGCCAGAAAGACACGTCAGGGAATAGGCCCCGAGGTCAAAAGATAGAGTGACAGTGAGTCCGGGGAACGGAGGAGTGTTGGCAAGCAAAGACCTATCCCATCCAGGGCTAAAGAATATTATTGAAGCATTGTGACAGGGGTATTTGGTACCCTCCACTGAACTTGTTACAATGAGGCCCATAATCGGGCACTCTCTCGATGTTTATATTTCACCTCGACACCGCAAGGTACAAGAGGAACATGATGAGATGAGATGAGATGAGATTATATGTTTTTGTTTAGACTGTCTGCTAATTATCCACGCTTCACATCCATGCAAAAGTACAATTTCTATGTAGCACATCAACACGCTTTTTCTCGTTGCAATTAACATCATTTTATTGGTCATTATGTTTTCCGTCTGGCAAAAGGCTACCTTCCCCATGGTAATTCTTGTTTTAATCTCGTCAAGGAACCTTCCATCAGATGTTATGATAGCTCCGCATTTGTTGTACCAATTCACTTATTTAAGAATATTCCCATTTACCTTTCTATTACATAGTGGTACTTCCTTCTTACTAGTGACGACCATAATCTCTGTCATCACACAATTAATTTCTAACCATTGATGTCCACTATGTACAACAACCGCATCTTCTAAATGTTGCAGATCCCGCTAATTGTCTGCAATCAACACTATATCATCCGTATATCTAATGCTATTGTTATTACGCCCCCCCCCCCCCCAAACTGGTGATTGTTCTCATATCTAATGTTACTGATGTCTCATCCCGAATGATGATTTCTCTCTTATTTAATGTTATTTATGTTTCATCCCCTAATGATGATTCCTCACGTATAGTGTACAAAGGAGGCGGTAAAGAGGAAGACCACAACGTAGATGGAATCAAGATATGATAGCGAAAAAGACTTTTAATGGGGAGACATTTAAATAGACTGATATGGGTGTAAAGTTCTAGCCAGGACAAGCGAAGTTATTACGCCACCTGCCGCGAGTTCCGAATATTGTGGGTTCGATTCCTGCTTACTTCGTTCGGTTCACGAGTGCAGGTTTCACGGAGAAACCCTGAGGCTTGTCGCTGGAATTGCGTAGTTCGTACTTTGTGCTACGCTTTCGGAAACCTCCACACGAAAAGATACTTCGCCATATTGCATAAAACACGGAGCAGTGAAGTCGATTCTCTTGTCTTTTAACAGATTCAGAGTAGGTTTTGACCTCACAAATCATGGATGGCGAAAAATTGTAAGTAGGAAGGTTTTGTCACAGTTTTGACTTAATGCCGAGACAGCTATCAGTTATCAGTTATCAGTTGGGGTATCTTCACTGCACTCCGGACAGGTCCATAGGTGATTAGATCCCCCCCCCCCCCCCAGCATATGCATCAGCGCCAGGTGGCTAATAGAGCCAGTTCTGTGCTGTTTGACGAGGCACCTCGTTTTCCCGATGTACCTCTCGTGTCTGGCCGTGGCATTTCTTACTCCCAAGTCTTTCATCCTGGACAGCGGGGTGGATTCACTGACTTCAAAGTCCTCTGTTCTCAACATATCTTTAAGGACGTTAATAACATCGGCACGATCCATGGGCTGGCCATCTGCAGGGGTTGCAGAGCCAGCCAGTTTATTAGCTCGTTCATTTCCCTCGACTCCCGCATGTCCCGGGACGAAGATGAAGGTGACTTTACGGACAACATACTTCCGCAGCGACTCAGGCCACTGTCTACTTACAGATCCAGCTTCGACCTTTTGAATAATGCTCAGTGAATCACTTGGTACACACACGTTGCTGTAATGCTGTGATTCCAACCATATGAATGCCTGTGTTACTGCCATCACCTCCATCGTCATAATGCTCGTGGTCATGGCGCGGGAACCACTGGATTTTTGAACGGTTCGGCCCGCTGAACGGGCTGTAAATGCCCACGCACTTCTCTACTGCTCTACAACAGATCTACCTGTATAGATGAGCACTTTGGGACTATCTGAGTGTTCATAGATGAGCGCGTTGACCTCTGCATTGACAGCGGCAGGGTTCTGCTCTCTGCACCGTTTGTCGAGTGTGATAATGAAGGAGAAAATGCACTTAAAAGCTGGAGGCACCGGCACCCATTTCTTGCCGCGGTTGATACTGTTAAGACTGCAGACCTGTCTGACGACATCTTATGCCCGACCCATGCATGATTTTCCCCTCTTCAGCCTGTCACCCTTTTCTCAGAATATAGCTTCATGCAGAGGGTGCCGCTCATCTGCATTTATTTTTATGTATGCTCGAGTCCAGAGACAGTGATGAGCATACCAAGTAAGGGGTAAGAGACGGGTGTGTTTTGTCACCAAATTCTCGTATTAGAAAGCAAACTAAGGTAAAACATGTTACATGTTCGGCAACTGAGGGTTATTGCAAAGGAACATCTCAAATGGCGGCTTGTCTTTGCTAGGATCAAATTTAACTCCAACGTTAAGGCAAACATCAGCGACTGCTGTAACCCACTTGTGTATCAAAGACAAACATCGATATAATCTGTTCTTTCGCTCCATTAAATGTCTCTACAACCATATATTCTATCATTATGAGGCACAAGCACATGTGCCTGTCAAAAATATTGCAATTGCTACTAGACTCATCGTGTTTAATTGCTTATAGCAATTGATATATTATTCCGTATGTATACTGCCATTGGATTTTTATATTATCTACCATATGAGTGTGTCACATACTAAACATCTAAGATATCGCAATTACTTTAACTTGTTAGTAATTATTGATCAAAGAATCAACATGTTTATTTAATTGTTATGTTATATGTTCTTACAACCAAGCATTTGCATTCCATAACCTTCAATTACATGTCAATAAATTCTCTTTTCTTCTCCCTTAATTCTCAAAAAAAAAAAAAAAAAGATCATTTCAATTTATTTCCCTTGATACATATTTTACAGATTTCTACATTGTTATCTGTGAAACATTACATTGATCGAAACGAGCTGAAATATTCATAAGACAAGTAACGGTTGCAGTGGTATCTAACAAAAGGAATTAAACACGGTTTGGTAGATGTAACTCCTGCAAAAAAAAGTCATATACTAAACACAGTCACAGTGTACATACCTTACAACGAACTCTACAATGGTGAACATAAATTTAAAATAAAAAAAGAGGGGTGTTGGTGGGGTGGGGGGGGGGGGGTGGGGGAAGTAATAATATATAAAACATAGAAAATGAAAATAACATGTCCAAAACATTGTAACGGTCTACGTCTAATTTCTCTAATCAATTTACGTTGTTTGTGAGTTTCTTTTACGGCTTGATCATTGGTTTTTCTGTCTGTCCCTGGAATTTTCCCCCAGAAACCAAATTTCCACATCCGTCAGATATGTTTTTCAGTTTGTCTAA
Organism: Cepaea hortensis; assembly: GCA_963921405.1. Lineage (NCBI taxonomy): Eukaryota > Metazoa > Mollusca > Gastropoda > Stylommatophora > Helicidae > Cepaea > Cepaea hortensis. The sequence goes on along the minus strand of OY992888.1, from coordinate 69,185,600 downwards.
TAATTAATTATCCACGCTTCACATCCATACAAAATTACAGGTTCTATGTAGCACCTCGTCAAGGCAACTCCCATCATATGCCATGACTGTTCCAAGATAGCTGTACTAATTCACTTATTTAAGAGTATCCCCATTTACCTTTATATTACATAGTGGTACTTCCTTCTTACTAGTGACGACCATAATCTCTGTCATCACACAATTTATTTTTAACCATTGATGTCCACTATGTACAACAACCGCATCTTCTAAATGTTGCAGATCCCGCTAATTGTCTGCAATCAACACTATATCATCCGTATATCTAATGCTATTGTTATTACGCCCCTCCCCCCGCCCCCCCCCAAACTGGTGATTGTTCTCATATGTAATGTTACTGATGTCTCATCCCGAATGATGATTTCTCTCTTCTCTAATGTTATTTATGATTCATCCCCTAATGATGATTCCTCACATATAGTGTACAAAGGAGGTGGTAAAGAGGAAGACCACAACGTAGATGGAATCAAGATATGATAGAAAGTTTACACATGGCAGCGAAAAAGACTTATAATGGAGAGACATTTAAATAGACTGATATGGGTGTAAAGTTCTAGACAGGACAAGCGAAGTTATTACGCCACCTGCCGGGAGTTCCGAATGTTGTGGGTTCGATTCCGGCTTACGTCGTTCGGTTCACGAATGCAGGTGTCTCGGAGAAACCCTGAGGCTTGTCGCTGGAGTTGCGTAGTTCGTACTTTGTGAGACGCTTCCGGTAACCTCCACACGAAAAGATACTTCGCCATATTGCATAAAACCCGGAGCAGTGAAGTCGATTCTCTTGTCTTTTAACAGATTCAGGTCCAAACAAAGAGTAGGTTTTGACCTCACAAATCATGGATGGCGAAACATTTTAAGTAGGAAGGTTTTGTCACAGTTATGACTTAATGCCGAGACAGCGATCAATTATCAGTTATCAGTTATCAGTTGGGGTATCTTCACTGCACTCCGGACAGGTCCATATGTGCTCAGAGCCTCCCCCCCCCCAGCATATGCATCAGCACCCAGTGGCTAATAGTGCCAGTTCTGTGCTTGTTGACGAGGCACCTCGTTTTCCCGATGTAACCCTCGTGTCTGGCCGTACCATTTCTTACTCCCAAGTCTTTCATCCTGTACAGCTATGTGGATTCACTGACGTCAAAGTCCTATGTTCTCAACGTATCTTTAAGGACGTAAATAACATCGGCACTATCCATGGGCTGGCCATCTGCAGGGGGTGCAGAGCCAGCCAGTCTATCAGCTCGTTTATTTCCCTCGACTCCCGCATGTCCCGGGACGAAGATGAAGGTGACTTTACGGACACAAGACTTCCGCAGCGACTCAGTCCACTGTCTACGTACAGATCCAGCTTCGACCTTTTGAATAATGCTCAGTGAACCACTTAGTACACACACGTTGCTGTAATGCTGTGATTCCAACCATATGAATGCCTGTGTTACTGCCATCACCTCCATCGTCATGCTGCTCGTAGTCATGGAGTGGGCTCCACTTGATTCTTGAACGGTTCGGCCCGCTGAACGGACTATAAATGCCCACGTACTTCTCTGCTGCTCTACAAGAGATCCATCTGTATAGATGAGCACTTCGGGGCTATCTGAGTGTTCATAGATGAGCGCGTTGACCTCTGCATTGACAGCGGCAGGGTTCTGCTCTCTGCACCGTCTGTCGAGTGTGATAATGCAGGAGAGAGTGCACTTAAAAGCTGGGGGTACTTGCACCCATTTCTTGCCGCGGTTGATACTGGTAAGACTGCATACCTGTCTGAGGACATCTTATGCCCGACCCATCAATGATGTGCCTCTCTTAAGCCTGTCACCCTTTTCTCTGAATATAGCTTCATGCAGAGGGTTCCGCTTATCTGCATTTATTTTTAAGTATGCTCGAGCTCTCCAGAGACATTGATGAGCAAACCAAGTAAAGGGTAAGAGACGGGTGTTGGTTGTCACCAAATTATCGTATTAGAAAGAAAACAGGTAAATCATGTTACATGTTCGGCGACTGAGGGTTATTGCAGCTGAACATCTCAAATGGCGGCTTGTCTTTGCTAGGATCAAATATAACTCCAGCGTTAAGACCAAACATCAGCGGCTGCAGTAAAAGTCTCTACAACCATATTTGCTATCATTATGAGGCACAAGCACATGTGCCTGTCAAAAATATGAATAAAGCTGATTACGTACTTATGATGAATCGGTTATAGCAATGGACATATTATTCCATATGTAGACTGCCTTTGGTTTGTTATATTATCTACTACATGAAGTCACATACTGGACATCTAAGATATTGCAATTACTTTAATTGATTTTAGTAGTTCTTGACCAGAGTAACAATGTTTTTCATTAAGTATTATGCTATATGTTCGTAAATCTAATTATTTGCATTTCAAGACCTTCTCTTACATGTCAAAAAATTCACTTTTCTTGTCTCCCTTACTTCTTCAAAACATCATTTCAATTTATTTCCCTTGATACCTATTTTACAGATTTCTACATTTTTACCTGTGAAACATTACATTGATCGAAGCAAGCTGCAATATTCATAAGACAAGTAACGGTTGCAGTGGGATCTAACAAAATGAAGTAAACACCGTTTGGTAGATGTAACTCCTGCAAAAAAAGTGAGATATACTAAACACAGACACAGTGTACATACCTTACAACGAACTCTACAATGGTGAACATCAATTTAAAATAAAAAAGAGACGGGGGGGGGGGGGGGGGGGGTTAAATAAAATAACATAGAAAATGAAAATAACATGTTCAAAAACATTGTGACGATCTACGTCTAATTTCTCTAATCAATGTACGGTGTTTGTGTGCTTCTTGTACGGCTTGGTCATTGGTTTTTCTGTCTGTCCGTGGCATTCTCCCCCAGAAACCAAATTTCCACATCCATAAGATGTTTTTCAGTTTGTCTAATAATTAATTATCCATACTTCACATCCATATAAAATTACAGGTTCTATGTAGCACCTCGTAAAGGCAAACTCCCATCATGTGTTATGACTGTTCCGAGATAGTTGTACCAATTCACTTGTTTAAGAATATTCCCATTTACTTGTATATAACATTATGGTATTTCCCATTTCTTAGTGACGACCATAATCCGTGTCTTCATACATTTGTTCATTGTGTGCAGCAACCGCATCTACTAATTATTGCAGAAACTACTATTCGTATGCAATTAACAATGTATCATCCGCATATCCAGACTTGGCCATGAGAATTTTATGAAAGGCCCCAAGGGATGGGACGGGATGGGATAAGCATAAATTACCATGGGGTGGGATGGGACAGAAAAACATGTTGCATGGACAAGCCTGCCAGGCCTGCCCATTGGAATATTATTCCCATAGGAATCCCATGGGGGAAAGCTCCCATGGGATGGGATGGGTCAGGTATAAATTACCATGGGATGGGATGGGACAGAAAAATATGTCCCATGGAGAAGCCTGAGCATATGTAAGGCTATTGATGTCACGTCCCCCAATGGTGATTCCTCTCATATATAATGGTATTGATGTCACGTCCCCCAATGGTGATTCTTCTCATATATAATGGTATTGATGTCACGTCACCCAGTGGCGATTCCTCTCATGTCGTGTGCCATGGAGGTGGACAAGAAGAAGACCACAACGCAGATGGATTCAAGATGTGATAGGTAGTTTACACATGACAGCAACAGAGGCTACAACGGAGAGACATTAAAATAGTCTGTTATGGGAGTAAAGTTCTAGACAGGACAAGTGAAGTGGCCTCGCGCTCCGAAGGTTGTAGGTTTGATTCCGGCGTACGTCGTTTGGTTCACGAGTGCAGTTTTCTCGCAGAAACCCTGGGGCTTGTCGCTGGAGTTGCGTAGTTCGTACTTTGTGAGACGCGTTCGGTAACCCGCCCTGCGGAAAGATAGTGCACTATATGGGACAAGACCCGGTACAATGAAGTCGATCCTCTTGCCTTTTAACAGATTTAGTTCCAAACAAAAAGTCGGTTTGGACCTAACAAAACTGGATCGCGGAAAATGATAAGCGGAAAGGATTTTTCATAGTTATGATTTAATGCCCAGACAGTGATGAACAGACCAAGTAAAGGATAAGACACTGACTGTGTGTTTTGTCACCAATTTCTCGTATTAGAAAGAAAACTAAGGTAACATATGTTACATGTTCAGAGACTGAGTGTTATAGCAGTTGAGCAACTCAAACGGCGGCTTGTCTTTGCTAGGATTAAATATAACTCCAGCGTTAGGCAAACATCAGCGACTGCCGTAATCCACCTGTGTGTCAAAGACGAATATCGATATCATCTGTTTCTTAGCGCCATTAAAAGTATATACGAACATATTTGCTATCATTATAAGGCACTTACACACGTGCCTGGCAAAAATATCAGAAATAAGCTCAGCTGCACAATGACGACTGACCAGTTATTGTACATGATATATTATCAGGTAGGAAAACTGCCCTTCATTTGTGATATTATCTACCCCATGAGGTCACATATTGGACGTCTAAGATATCGTAATTACTTAAGTTGATTTTAGAAGCTATTGATCAGAGTGGTAATATATTTCTTAAATATCATGTTATACTGTCTTCAAACAAACGATTTGCATTAAATAGCCTTTATTTATTCTCCAGTAAATTACATTTTCTTGTCTCCCTTTTTCCTTTACAATTCAATCTAAATTTATTTCGCTTTACACTGTGAATTTCAATTAAACAAATGTCTACATTGTTATCTGTAAAAAAAATTACAATGAGTGAAACGAGATGCCATATTCTGAAGAAAAGTAACGGCTGCAGGATGTAACAATAGGAAATTTAAAAAAAAAGTATGGTTTACTCCTGCGAAAATGTGAGATCTTCTTCTTTCGTTCGCCTGAAATATGTTTATAACTGCAATGTTGTCTCTTGTATGAATCTAACAGTCTTTTGTTAGTTCACTCAGCGGTCCATAGAGTTTATCTTCCTCTGTTGTCTCTCTAGGCCAGAAGGTTCGCCTGGATATGTTGTAGTTTGGGCAATCTTGGAGTATGTGCTCTGCTGTCTGCGACGCCAAAAAACATGTGCACATGGCTGAGTCACCAATCTTGAATTTTGTATACATGTGGTTGCGTAATCTATTGTGTCCTGTTCTGAGGCGCAGAAGAATTACCTGTTCTGGTCTGTCCATAACATGGTAGCCGTCTTGAGTAAGGTTTGGTGGCCTTCTGAGTCATTTGATCATTCTTTTCTTTTCGTGGTATGTAATGGGCACATCAGGTTGTTCTTCTTTTGCTCCTTCCTTAGCCAATCGATCAGCTCTGTCGTTTCCGGGGACTCCACAGTGGGATGGTATCCACTGTATGGTGACCTTACGCTGACTGCTAAGTTTAGAAAGTAGTGTACTTAGAACTGGCAATTTCCCAGACAGGAGCGTCTCTATTACGAATTTTGCATCTGTCAATATCACCACAGGTTGTGTACCATGGCTGGTATTTTGTAATTTCTCTGTGGCTATCTTGATTGCCTCAATTTCAGCATCATAGTTATGGCAGTACTTTCCTGTTGGAACTCTGGCCGTGTCTCTAGTATTTTTTGGGTATTCTACGTACACTCCCGCTCCTCCATTTCGAACAGCATTTTGTGCTGACCCATCTGTGTAGACTCGGATCCAGAGATCCTGTGGGTATTCGTCATCAAGGAAGCTGAGAGTGGCTGTTCTGCGCTGTACACTATTCTGTTCTTCCTTGTCAAATATTCCTCTTACTTTTGTCTGGATTTGTAGTGATAGTCTATGTTCATCTTTCCAATGGGTTCGCTCTGGAATAGTTGTCAGGAGGATACCAACTGTGGGAAGATCGATGGTTTCTCTGCAGAGTTGTTTGGCCTGGTGGATGAAACTGCTTCTTTTCAACCGCCCCATAGCTAAGTTTTCACATCGGTTCTTCACAGCGTGGCCTGGCAAGCTGAGGAACTTTTCTGCTTGTATGAGTGTTTTTGTATCTCTACGTTCTCTTAGAGCTTGTGTCCTCCCCATTTTCTCCATTACTACTATAGGGGTTGATCTCATCACTCCTGTGATGACATTAAGAGCTTCATTGTGCACCTTGTCCAGCTCCTGTAATTTGGTTTTTGATGCTGAAAACCACGCAGTTGACCCGTATTCCAAGTGTGGTCGTATGCTCTGTTGATAAACGTTGCTAAGTACTTTCCCACTGGCTCCCCAAGTGGTTCAACGTAGCGTTCTCAGGATGGCTACTTTCCTTCTGGCTTTTGCTACAGCTGTTTTATATGTTTTCGTAATGTCAGCCTTTCATCGAATGTTACACCAAGGTATGTTGGTTCTTTATCTTCTCTTAGGGGTGTTCCATTTATCTGAATTATCCCTGCCTTTTGTTTCGGAGAAAGGGTAAATAGAGTGGTGCTGCACTTGTCAGTGTTTATGCTGACACACCATCTATTTGCCCATGCAACAAATGTATCTACATCTCTCTGTAGCAATATGGTGGCCACTGATGCATGTTCATTTGCGCTCCACAAAACCAGGTCATCATCGTACATTGCCGCTTTAATTCAATACGGTAGATTGGCAACAAGATCATTGATGAAGATTAGAAAAAAGTGTTGGGGACAGGACTCCGCCCTGGGGAACACCGTGACGCAAAAGTACTTTCTTGCTCTTGAGACCGTCTATCTGTACTCGAGCTCTTCTGTTGTGCAAGTATGCTTTCACCCATTTGTACATTCTTCCATTGACTTTACAGTTTCTCAGTTTCTTCATCAGACCTTCTTTTCAGTCTTTGTGAAAGGCTTTCTTCAGATTTATCAAAGCCGTAAGTACCAGCTTCTTCTCTTGGAATCCATCCTCAACTTCTTGAGAGAGGTAGGTTGTCTGATCTTCCGTAGAGTAGCACTGCCTAAAGGCAGCCTGGTGTGGCACAAGGATGTTTTCACTTTCAATGTACCACTGCTGTCTGTGATTGATGACGCGTTCCATTGTTTTGCAGAGACAGCTGGCGAGGCTAATGGGTCTGTAGCTGGAGGCAATGTAACTGTCTTTCCCAGATTTTAGGAGGGGTATCATGATTGCTTCTCTTCAGACTTGTGGAACACTGCCTAAGGTCCCTAAGGTCCATGTTTTATTAAAGATCTATAGCAGCTTTGCTTTGGCCTCTGTTCATAGGTTCCTTGGAGATACCATCAGCTTATGGTGACTTTCTCATTTTAAGTTTTGATATGGCTAGCTCCAGTTCACTGAATATGATAGGTGTCTCCATAACCTCATGTACAATTTCCTTCTGTCCTGTGCCAAGTAGTAGCGCAATTGATATGAAGTAAACACATATTCTTGACAAAGTCGCAAATCAAATTTTGATATAAACTAAGGGGCTGACGTAGAAAACAGAAGACGTCAGAAAAATTGTCAACAACAACAAACATTAGGATCAGAGAGCTGGACCAGAGAGGCACCACGTTGAAGTTATCTGGATTGTGGAAGATATTTACTGGCAGGACAATATTATCATAGCCAACACATATTGCAGAGGATAACGAGAAGATTCATGAACGATATATATGAGCCCAAGATAATGGACAGATGTGAACATATCCAAATATGACTTAGAACGTCACGGCAAGGTCAAATCTATCCAGATTGGGAATGACAGAAGGGCCGGAGCATGGACTTGAGAATCATTACGGTCTAGAGCTTTCAACGATATACTGTCTGCACTTAAGATTGTAATTACCGTCCCGCCGGGCAATAACAGGCCCGGTAAACATAAATTGTTATTTTTCATTGATCGTCTTGAAATGCAATAGACTTGACCGTTGGGCAAATAAATTATGCCTTCAAGTACAAGATTGCCGGCCTTCAGATATTTTATTGCCGTTAATTTTGCCTGCTTCGAGAATTGTTGGAGTTGTGTCACACCCTGGACACCTTTTTATCGTTGCTGAATTATATTTAAATTCTATCCAGACACATTCTAGCATCCTGTATATTGCCATTTCTCTCGAATCTCTTGTTGTTTCTCTGGACTAATTTCGATATTGTTATCTTGTGCGAATGAGTCCGCAAAATGGTCAGCTGCTTGCTTTCCTGTTAAGATTTTTCCGTCTTCATGTAGTGAAATTTATGAGTTTCTCCCTGTGCCCTCATTGTTAAGCTGTTTTATTAGCTTCCGTAACATCCTTGTGTCTCTTTCAAAGTTCAGTGACTCTGTTTTCTCCTGCCAGCTTTTCCTTCTAGCCTGCAGCTGGGCCCTTTGAAATTTGGCTTTTGCGTGCTGATATATATTGTAGTGCTCTTGGCTGGTATTTACCTCTGCTTGCTTTCTACATACATCCACATCATTATACAACTGTTCCAGTTCAATACTCCAGTAGGGTTTATAATGTTTATGGGCTCCTCTTGGTATTGTTTCTCGTGCTGCCTGTAGTATGCATTTCCCAAACTCTTCAACAACTTTATTTATGTCCTTCTCAGTGTTCAGGTTTCTAACCAGTATGCTGGGGTACATTGCCCAGTCTGTTTTCTTGTAGTTCCACCTCAAGAGGGTGCTGCTTTCACTTACAAGCTTATTTTCTAGAAAGACTGGTCGATGGTCACTGCCACCAAGTTGTTTCCCAACAATTCGTGTAATGTTCCACTCCAGGTCTGGTGAATGAAACGCCAGGTCAGGTGTAGCTGTAGTGTGCCATGATCTCGAATAGAAGGTATGTGGGTCAGACTGCTTGTTAATCAGTATTAATCTATTCTCATCTTGCCAGTCTTCCAGCCTCTCTTCTCTTTGGTCCATGTAATCATAGCCCCAACTCTGCGAGTGGCTGTTGAAGTCGCCACACATAATCATGTTTCCTTGTAATGGCAGTGTGTCCAGTGCCTGTGGGCGGGCATTTGGACAGTAGTAATTGATCAGGTGAAGGTCTGTATTGTCTGTCGTAATTTAAGTTCCTGATACTCAGACCCTTCCATGTAAACTTCAATTTGGGAAGCAGGAATGTTGTTTTTGACAAGAGTCAGTATCCCACCCTTTCGCCTATCCTTTCGTTCAGATCGGTAACACTGGTAGCCTCTGATTTTGAAGGCTATATTTTCGTTCAGATGAGTTTCTTGCAAAGCAACATACACTTACATTTTCCTTGGCCAAGATGTTTTCTAGTTCTATTCTTTTTTTATTTGTTGATACCCTCTGTATTCCATTGCATGATTTTAAGTCTTTGTTTGGTAAGGCCAGACGTTCTATTGCCAGGCCCTCTGGCTCCGCAGGACATCTGAGAAGGACCTCCATTATACAGAGTCACTGCCTGGGGGTCCAGAGCAGGGCGAGCACCATAACATGTAGCAGTTGTCGACATAATTCACGGCGTTATTGCGTGGCAGCCTGATTTCTGTGGGGCGCCTCCTGGCTGGCTGCCTCCGTCTTCAGCACCTATCTTTTGCAAGAGTAGACTATGGTCTTACTCGACACACGAACACATAATGATGAAATAAACATGGATACAGTGTACATACCTTGCAACGTTCTCCACAATTATGAACATAATTAGTTGTTTTTTTTTTTTTTTTTTTTTTTTTTTTGGGGGGGGGGGGGAGAGAAAAAAGCAAAAGGGCGGAGGTGGGGGGGGGAATATATCTTATATATAAAAGGCAATCTCCGTCTGTATGTCCTTTATGCGTTCGCGAATGGTCCATCCGATTGAGATGAAATTTTCTACACGTCTTCCTCTCATTCCCGCGCTGCCAACTGTGATATTTTTTTAGTGTAAAATCGGCTGCTTACTTAATATTATTTAATTTTTTTTTCATTTTTCATTATAATTTCTATATAGCAAGGGGACTTAACTCAGAATTGTAAAGAAAATATTGGTTATTAACATAAACAAAACTGAGAAGGTGAAATTCGAAACAATGTATTCCCTTGGTTAATTTAGACATAAAAGCCACAAACAATATGATTGCCTGACATATTACGCTGCATCGCTGCAGGAGAACGAGACGAGATGCGGGGAAATATGCCAGCCAATAAATCGTTTAACATATTGTTTATGACTTCTGTGTTTAAATAAATTGAAATGTTTTGGAGATGTATAAAAACATGGGCAGACTGTGTGATCGCGGGGTTTAAAACGCTTGCGCTTGAATTTTCAGTGCGCCGATTTCTGGGTGGGGGGATCGTTCAGTACACCCGCCAGTCGGGCTTCAGCGGTGAATCCACGTTCAGAAAACACTGGCAAACTACTGAGTGTAAACTTGCAGACACAAGCATCATGGGGTTGGGGTTATCGCAACCTCCTGCAAAAGTCATATAACATTTGTTAACATAAAGGTCAGGAAATGATAACTATGGAGGAAAGTGTACGATCATCATCATCGTGTGCCATGCTGATAAGCGTTGGCGGTCATGTTTCTTCATCTCACACGATCACCATAGTCGTGGTTGAGCACTGTTCTTGTCTCGACCAAGACACATAGCCAAGTCATCCAGGTATTTACTTCTCTGCCTTTCCCGTGTTCTTTTCCCCCCTCAATCTTGTCAATTGCCACAATGTTCTCGAATTTAGTTCTACCCATAACATGTCAAAAAAATTGTGACTGTCTAGTTTCTCTACTCACTGTACGGTTTTCAATTCATCCTTGTATGACTTGCTCATTGGTGTTTGTGTGTGTGTGTGTGTGTGTCTCAACATGTTTGCATTTTCATCAGAAATCACATTTCCACAGCCATCACATGTTTTTCAGTTTGTCTGCTTATCGTCAGCGTCTCACTTCCTTACAAAAGCAGAGATTCTATGTAGCACCTCAACACTTTTTTTCTCGTAGCAATTGACATATTTTTATTGATCAGTATGTGTTTCATCTTGCAAAAGGCAACATTCGCCATGGCGATTCTTGTTCTAATCTCGTCTATGCACCTCCCATCAGATGTTATGACTGTTTCGAGATAGTTGTACCGATTCACTTGTTTAAAAGTATTCCCATTTACCTGATTATTACATTGTGGTATTAATTTCTTCCTGGTGACGACCACAATCTGTGACTTTCATACAGTTTAATTCTAACCATAGTTGTTCACTGTGTGCAACAAAGGCATCTACTAAACGTTGCAGATCCTGCTCATCGTCTGGAATGAACACTGTATCATGCGTATATCTAATGTTATTGATGTTATGTCCGACAATGATGATTCTGCTCATATCTAAAGTTATTGATGTTACGTCCCTCAATGAAAAAAACTAGCTAAACTGGGATACAATCTAGTGCAGTGAAGTCGATTCCCTTGACTTTTAACATATTCAGTTCCAAAAATGTTTGTTTGGGCCTTACAAAAATCGATGGCAGAAGATGATAAGTAGGAAGGTTTTGTCACAGTTATGACTTAATGCCGAGACAGTGATGAACAGACCAAGAGGTTAAGACACAGATGAGTTGGCGTTCAGATGACGCCCTGAGATCTGGCTCATTGGTATGATCCCTGGTGAGCTGAATAACATACGTTTATCTGACCGCACACATATGTACAGGACGGCGGCACGACTGTCGTACATCCATGGACAACTCATATAAGCTCTTGTGAAGTGATCAGCGATGTATTATACCACTGGAAGGTGACAGATAACGGACTCGAATGTACATGCTGATGAAGCCTTCAGGCTCGCTCACACATCTGACACTCCCGCAACGTACCAACAAATCATCTTCATACCTGGCGTGAGTGTTAGGTGACTAAGTCTGTCTGCTGTCTACTGTGATGGTGTTTTCAGAAGCGACTACTCCCGGCCCTCAGTGCAACGGAACCCTGATCAAGCCTTGTCGGCCAATGTCCGTTAGGTGGACCCGTTCGCGTCCTTGCGAGTATTCATGTAGTTGAGCGTGGCGTATATCAAGCTACGCGTTCTACTATGTATCAGTGTGTATAGAAGCTGGCGGTAGAATGCTAAGTCTCCCAATCTGTGTGTGAGTTGATTATGGCAAGCTAAGACTTGTAATCTAAGTGTGAGCTGGCGATGGCAAGCCACGGCATCTTATCAGTGTGTCAGCTGGTCGTCGAATGCCTCACAATAACCGTTCAGATGTTATCATACGCACTTGTGACGTGTCATTCGTTTCACACAAGTGCCACAATGTGCAACTTTATAAGATTCTTCTGATTCTATCTTCTGATGCACCTGCTCAGCAGTTTAACTCTTTCCGTCTGTCATCTGAACCATGACAACATACTGATCTTCTCTGTTTTCATCATACAGGTTTTTCACATAATCTGACCATACGTGTAAAATTTGATAATATTCTATTATGATTTTTCCATCCCTTGTTTTTAGTCAGTCTATTGATCTACGTGCTCTTTGGTTAGTAAGCGTCTAAATTCGTTTGCACATTTTATTTGTATTTTTACTGTTGTGTTGTTTTTCAATTTCTATGCAATTTTTCACGAGCCATAATTCATTTGCACATTTACATAATGTTCTGACTTGTCTATTCATTTCTTCATATTTGGCAGGATTATTTTTGTTGTGTTTTATTGTTTCCATTAGTCGTAACATTTTTTCAGTCATCATATTTGTACGACCCTCTTTCTTTAATTTTGAAATAGTTGTTACTGCAGCCAAACTGGTTTAATTTTTCAAATTTTCCATAGAAAATTAAATTCAGTTGTTTGTATATCCTTTACAGGACATTGCTGTCAACATCAGCATTTTTCAGCTGTTTGTTGATTTCTTGGCAAGATTACGCTCAGTAGTTTGTCATTGCTTTCTGAGCGGCTGGCCCACATACCCTGTAAGTTATCGACGCGATTCGAACCACTGCTGATTCTCACCGTCGTCACGTTACTTACGAGAGTATACGAGATTACGGAGAAAAGTCGCTAACCTCTAGGCCAGTAAGCCGGCCCTTAGAAAATAGCACAACGAAATGCTGAACGAACAATGGATGCATTTAAAGATGAATCCTGGATAATATATGGTTAACAGATGGTGACCCTTAGCAAAGACTACCCAAGAGAATTTTATAAACGTGTCAATAATATGAGAAACAAAAATGCATACTACATCCCAACCGCCATCATAAAGAGCAAAAGGAGTATACCATTATTTAATCCGCAATAAAGACTAGCAAGGTGGGCAGAATACTTTCAAGAACTACTTAACCCCACACATAATAATTAATATCATAGAAAACCTCACTTTTGTGCCTAAAAGCTGTTGACAACAAGAACCAAACTTCATCCCCGGAGAAGTCAAATCAGTCATACAGAAAAGTCCTAAGAACAAATCACCTGGTCCAGATGGAATAACCACAGAAGCTATTCAGGCCTGTGGGGAAACAGGAGTTAAATGACTGACAAGACTTTTTTAATAAAGCATGGGAAGAACGAAAAGAGCCAGACGATTGGCAACAGGACAAAATAGTACCAGAATGAAACAAGAAAGGCAATATGAGAGTGCGCATAAATACAGACGTATATCACTCCTGAGCCATATAGGGAAAATGTACGCAAAACTATTTGAACAAAGGGCTAGACTCATGGTTGAACAACAGTTAAACAAAGTACAATTCAGTTTCCGGAAAGGTAAAAATTCCACTCATGCTCTATTAATACTTAGACAAATATGTGGAAAAACCATCGAATATAGTGACCATCATAATATTGCGTTTGTGGATCAGGAAATGGCTTTCGATAGAGTAGACAGATACAAATTATGGACCATCCTTGAAGACTACGGGATACAAGGACAATTGCTAGAAACATCATAGCCATGTACCACTCGAGACATAGTGCAGTAAGAATACAAGAAGGTATTAAAAACAATGTTTTCCCGTAGTGAATTTGAATAACGAAGACACAAACAATAGATTGCACGATTTATTGCAGGTACATACTGCAGAAATCACACAACTTACGTGAGTTAACTAGATAAATCCTTCAAGTTGAAATATACACATATTCGCACAGTAATGTCACTTATCTACCACAGTAATTTTAAGCTGACTAACATGTCTTTCTGTTTACACAATTCTGGCTTGCGTTGATAGATCATAATTGCTTCTGCAAATTTTAACAAGCGAGTATTTTGTGTGTTAAACAACACGCGAAATGCAGTGTCTCTGTCCACAAAATGGCCACTTTCGACAATGTGCCTCCCGATTGAAGACGCCGGGAGCTTCCGATGTGTCGGCCCCACGAGGCTAACATCTCCTGTGTGTTGTATCTTGTTGACCCATTGAGGTATGTGTTCTGACACCCGTTTGTTAAGCTGTCTCTCTGTTCTACCAATGTAAACGGCCTGGCATCTACATGTGAATTGGTAAATACAGTTGTTTGTGGCGTACAGAGAAACAGGCTCTTTGACTGCTGGTGTAGAAATCGGTACGGTTTTATATCTAATGACTGGAGTTGCCGCACAGTATGTTCGACCTACTGCTGTAGTAGGCCGGTCTTGTAGATATTGCATTACGTCATCCCCTCGAAAGGTTAGCTGGATGAATACCTTGAGTTTAGGGACTGTAGTTACGTCTGCTTAGGGTTTGGGCTATTGGCAGTGGCGCTTTATAAATCCACAGAAAATAAATGAGGGCAGACTGCAAAATCATGTTAATAATCAGAGAGTTCAACATGCAGAATATGCAATATAAGTATACGTATAACCAAAACCGAAGTAATGCAAATTAGCGGATCTCCTGGTCCACTAAGTATAAAGATGAAAAAGCACATCTCTGAAACAACTTAAAGACTTCATATATCTTGGAAGTATGATCACCGAAGATATCAGATTGGACAGATAAATAGAAATCAGACGTCAAATAGCGAGTGCACTTACATATCAACTATCACGCAAACTGAAACATCCATGTCCGCAAATCGACAGATAATAAACATTATATTCACACCAACCCTATGCTACCAATCTCAAGCTTGGACATTATCCAAATCACACTAGCGCAAAATCAATACCTGTGAAATGAGATGCCCGAGGAGAGCTGCCAACTTAAACATCCGAGACCGAGTACGAAATGTTGTTATCAGACAGACAGTGGGATCAACACCTTGTGCGGCATTTATTGAAAGACAGAAGATCAAATGTTTTGTCCATCCAGTTAGAATGCAACACCATCAAATATCATACCATCATCAACGATAATCTGCTCCGAGAGCAAGAGGACGCCTGAGAAGAAAATGGACTGATGACAACATAGACATTGTACAGTCACACGGAATGACACTATCGGCTATCCAATGCCACCCATCGGGCGCTGGAGCGCCAATTATTCCTCCTTACGACCCCAAAAAGGCAAAAAGTGGAAGATGATGATGATGCTGATGAGAACACCCATATCATCAGTTTTTTCGCCCTTATTTGCTATCATTATGAGGCACATGCACTCGTGCCTGCTAAATATATTAATATAAAATGTATGGTTTCGTGCAACTGTTCGGCTATTGCACTAGATTTATTATCTCGTAGGTAGTCTGCCTTCGATTTGTTATATTATCTACCACGTGAGGTCACATACAAGACATCTAAGATATCGCACCTACTGAAATTTTGTTTAGTAGGTATTGATTAGAAATGTGATATCTTTAATTAAAATTTATATTATACGTTCTTTAATGTAACTATTTGCATGACAAAGCCATCCTTTATACCCCAATAATTTATTTTTCTTGTCTCCCTTGTTACTCAAAACATCATTTCAAATTATTTCCCCTGATTTTTATCACACATATTTCTAAATGTTTACACATGACATATTACTTTGATCAATTTTGATTTTATATCAAATTAAAGAGTGTTGCATAAGGACAACTACTGTGTATAAGCCCATGGCACATGCGGGAAGTCGCTTAAAACGATTAATCATCCAGTGGCAATTAATCCGTTAAACCTGAGATTGCAACCATGACCGCTCACGCTTGTTGATGCCGGAAATGATGATGCCGACTGTGTTATCACAGCTCCGCCACGGAGTCTACATGATCAGCATTCTTGGGTCAGGTCGGTGTTCTTGACCCGGTTATTCCATATTCCCTAGCCATCCAAATATCTATCTTTCTGCCTTCTCTTGCTTTCTTTCCGTCATGATTCTCAATTCCCAGAACCTATACAATATGAAAACGTAATAGAATAACACTAAATCAGACGAGAAATGTCATCTTGGATTATCCACAATAGCGACAGGTCTGGTCATGAAACTACCACAAGACACAATTCAGGGCTAGAACAAACGAGAACGGTCTAGCAGTACGGATATCCACCGGGACTCCTTCTTAATTTTCACTCTGCGACCACCATTACATCTCCATTGCTTCCAGGTTCCCGCCTTACCTTCCTCCCACTTTGTTCACGTATCAGGTCCATTCATTTACCTGGGATCTTCACATAACTTTTACCATCCACTACCCCGGTCCCCATGTTTCACAGACTCCCACGGCTGTAGATATAAGAGTATCAAGGTGAAATTAATGTTAGTGTCTCAGCCTGAGATTTTGAGATAAGTAGCAAAGAAATCTTTTTTATTTTTTTTATTTTAAAGATTTTCCTTTTTTCGTCATTATTTTCATTTGTTTTGCATATTTCGTATCTAGTTCTTATGCCTTAATGTAGTGACTGGAGTCTTGTTCGTGATTATACGTTGTATTGTGTGTATACTTGTATATTTGTTTGCTGATGAAGGCTAGTCGAAGCAATGTCCTTTATTTTTCGCAATTCTGTTCTGTAAAACTGCATTACTCTGTGTTATGTTATATTGTTTACTAGTGAGTTTGGGCCGGTCTCTGTGGCGAATGAGTTACCGACGAGGTTCGTACTCCCGTATACCAGCGTTCTAAACACAGCTGCGCGCGATTTAGCAGCAGACCACGAAGCGTTGGTTTAGCGTTGGTATCGGTGCCGGTCGTTCAGAAAACAATGGCAAACTACTGAACGTAAACTTGCCAAGAGACAATGCATGACGTTGTTATTGTTGTTAGCAGTATTGCTGTTGTTGTGATGGGGCAGCGTGGTCTCGAGGTATGGTGTCCGCCTCTAGTGCTGGAGCTCCCGGGTTCAAGCCCCGATGAGGACAGGCATTTTTTCACCTGGACTTCCAGTAATAAAATCTCCCCTCATCTCTGTGTAGTGAGATCGGTCGCCAGTGTGCATTGGTGTGCACGTAAAATAAATCCCTTGGAAGTCGGAAATCTAAAAAAAGAGTGGCCTAATGGCGCTGCCCGGGAAAAATATCGAGTTAATAATCTTCTAAATATATTTCAGGATCCTCGCCGGTGCTACGGAGTTCGTGCACTGAGCTGAGTTTCTCCAGTCTCCGGTTTGAGTTAGGAGGAGAACGGAGCACTTATGGGTTACACCCGTGTGCCGTGATGTTGATCCATCGACTAAACTAAACTAAACTAACTAACTGCTGTTGTGACTGTTATTATTATTAATATTATTATTAATATTATTATATAAAGCTATTATTGTTGTTATTTTTATTGTTGTTATTATTATTATTATTATTATTGCGAATGTTGTTGTTATTGTTGCTGGTGATGTTGCTGTTGTTAATATTATTCTTGTTGTTATTGTTATAATATTCCAATTGTTATTGTGGTTGTTGTTATTTGTGTTTTTGTTTTGCTATTATTTGTTTTGTTATTCTTGTTTGTGTGCCCTTGTTATTGTTGTTGTTATAATTATTGTTATTGTTGCTTTGTGCTGTTGTTATTGTTGGGATTATCGTCGTCGCATTTGTTATCATCTTTATGATGATCATCATCTATAACTAGTTTCACACAGTTATTGTATACACAGACTGCATGATACCCCAACCATTGTGCTACTCTGTGACGAAACGGATAAATATCGTAAGATCTCTGCATAATAGCCCTTTGAAGGGAGTGCCATGCGTTGGTCTCCCTTTAATTTAATGTCAATTAATAGGGGAGTTCCCTCGAAAAGTAGTGCGGGGGCGGAGCTATTCTAGTTATTTATAGAAGAATCTAGAATGTTCCCCCAAGTGCGTACGTGGTTTTGATCTCTAAGTTCACGAGTGCGTTGTGCAGCACGGGTTGGAGGAATCCATCGTGACTCTGGTTTTCTTCATGAATCATGAAAGTCACGCAGCCCGTGTAGGCGAGTGGAAGGCGGACTGACGTTGTCGGAGTCAGTCGCCCACCAGACCTCAGCGTGGAGAGATCATGGCCAGCAGGCTGATATAATTTTGATGTCAATATTCGCGGCCAGTGCGGACATCTACAGTCAAGGTTGTGATTCTTCAATCACAGGTTAGTTGAGTACTTATTCTATGATTTAATTGTTGTCGTAATGCCGTGCTGAGTTCCCGGAATGAATGAATTGCCATCGCAAAATTGAGTTGTCGCGTAGAGTTATCCATTACAGTTGGCGGTTGCATTTTTAAGTAGGCTTTATCGATCAGCAATGTAATGGGTTACCTGACGGAACAAGCCGTATTCCACCGCGAGTGGTGTGTAAATAACATAGGCCGAACGATGTGCGTTACAGTGTGTAGCAGTTACGGGTTTGGTTTATTCATTAAGCAGGCAAGGCGACAGTTTGTCCGTCATGACATCAACATGCTAGACGCTGTAAATGATAAGGTAGAGCTTATTATTAGAGATGTGTAATGTGCTTCGTGCCATTAGAATGGTAACGTAATTGTTCTATCAGTGATGGTGATGTTTCGAGGAATCAAGGTGAAATCAGCAGTGGTGTATTTGCTGTGTGCAGATAGCACTGTTATTCCGCGTAAGCCGAATGGCGTTGCATCGGTAGGATAACAATTGATAATAAGTATTCATGATACTATTGTTACTGCTTGTTGTCATGTCCGTCCGCAAGGATGACCGTGCGTGTTCCATCTTACGTTTGTCTAGGCAGCGGGAGGTAGGCCGGTACCCCCAACCCGATCAGTAATAGGTCCGACCCAATGCAATCGTGCATGTGCAATGGATGAACATACCCGATCGAGGGTGATGCGGCGCTCCGTAATTCGAGGCCGAGGTGTCTAGATAGATCGAGGTTTGAACCTAACCATTTCTGTCTCTAATATTCTACTCTTCTGGAACCCTGACTCGGTTCATGGAGTACTTGGAGTACTGCCGTGAGGTAGTAGTTGGGAGGGGCATAGTGGAGTCTGGAGGTTTGCTACATTGGATGACGTGACTTAAGTCGTCACGGGACAAGGTACACGAGACCCACAGTAGCTGTGGGAAAGTGTAGTGGTGGATGGCCACCACAGCTGTGCTCGACCGGCACAGGGATGACTGACCTGAAAGATAGTCAGTGAATACAAGGGCAACTCAGGATCTGGGGCAGGGATCCCAGACCTGACACTATGGCTGTGATATGATTTTGTTAGTTAAGTGTAACAAGTCCTGAGTTCTCCTTAGTTAATGCTATAGTAATGAATTATCAGGAGTATAATTCATTATGGACATATAGTTATTAATGTGTGTAATTCATCAGTCCATGGGTGAAGGGAGTGATGAATTGATGAGTCTGTCAGGAAGGAGATGTCCGGCTGGACACCTTCTCGATACAGTAATCCCTACACTGAAAGGAAAGTAAGTGTATATGTTGATTGAGGATGGGAGATGAAACCGGATTGGACTGGCACCAGGCGAAGGATGCTTGACAGAGTCATACAGTCGACTCTGGTGCTAGGGGTTATATGTAGCCCAGAAGTGTTACTTGACTGAACAGGTGTGCTATTGCTTTTTCTACCATCATTATGCCTATATATTATAGTGACTAAGTAGATCTATGATGTGATGATTTCATACTCATGTTGGTAGACATGAGGAATGTCTGAGAGGCAGGTGACAGGGTGGAGATGCTGGTAGTCTTTGTTGTAGTTGAGTACTCACACCAACCTCTCCGTGTTTCAGGATCTGTTATTACTATACAGTAGAAGATTCAAGAGCTGCACCATGAGCTCTATGGGCCCACTCATTCCAGTGCCTATCCAGAAGTTGATTGAGGCCATACTGGGAATGGTTGTTTGATTCTGCGAGATCAATGTTGGAAGGAGCTGAGTGCTGAATAAGTCGGTAGGTCTAGGTTAGGACCTCCGTCAAGAGTCCGACGAGTGTCATCCGATCCTGAGAGGATCCAACACTGAAACGTCTGGTGATTCAAGCCAGTGAAGCACTGGTGACATTCAGTCTCTGTGTAAACCTTGGTAATTGCAAGGGAGTGACCTTTCAAGTTGTGCAGAGTGATCATTGTTACCGGTCACCATGACCTGTGTTATATGCTTCTGGCCCGGCTGGGTTATGGGACACCATGTATCAGTTGATGCTTAAATAGTGTTTTTACATTGGTTAACTTTATGAAGCCAACATGTGGTCCAGTGACCTAGGACAATGAATACAACATTGGTGGAAACACCTGAGTGACATGGTTGTGAAGGTAGGGAGTTACCTCAGGCCAACGTTATGAACTGTTGACAATGTTTGTTAAGGTAGGGAGCTACCTCATGCCAACGTGATGAACTGTTGACAGTGTATGCTAGGTGTTGTGATTACTACCTATGGATCAGGGTAGGTACATGATACTGTGTGAAGATCTATTGTCCAAGGACATGGAACTAAGGTGAAGTGTTTAGTCACCTGATAGACTTTACCAGTGACATTGTGTGTTCGTGTGGAGCAACCGCTTATTGTGTAAGTGACATATCAGTGTGTGGGTCACTGAGGAGATAGAAGAGTGACCTGGCTCTTGTGTATTTGGAGACGGTGCTACATGTACTTTTTCTGCAAGTGGGAGACCGCTAATGTTATAGGGTCGGCCCAGACTTCATCAGGAGTGTGACGAGTGAAATAGTACGACAGCAAGGAAGGATCCTTGTTCATCAGTGCAGTGTCAGTCAGGCAGTGGTACTGCGCTTGATCAGCCCTTGCTTGGTTCTCTGGGTGAAGAGGGAACTTTGGAGAGGCAGCAGACCTTGGAGTTCCAGTCCACTGGAGGAGCCTGGGTGAGTCGCTACCACGACTGGACAACCGCACGAGCTATCGTCCGCCTCCATGATGAATACTCATCTGCGTCTTTGATCTTGTACATAGTTCTTCTAGTCTGGCTTTCAGCCATCCTTCTGTGTTGTGGTTGACGTAGTTCAGAATTAAATTTTTGTTCTCTTAGCTATGACTTTGTGCAGTGATATGACTGGTGTCTGGTCCGAGCCCCCTTGGGGTTTGGAACCCTAGGTGAGGGAGGGAAGGCTAAGCTGTCCCGGCTTGTGTGGGGCCTGGTAGATGTAGAGTGCTATTGAGGTGGTTGGAGCAAAGGCAGGGGATAGTATCTATCGTGGCAAACCAGTCCAAGCCCCGGCGGTCTTGTCACAAGATAGAGTGGGGGCCCGTCCGGGATCTTCTCTTTGTTCTGACATCTCGTAGGAATAGGTTATAGTGTCATCTGTCCTATACCTATTATCTACTTGACGAGTAGGGCTACGGAAACCTTTCTCTTCGACGTGGACAGACATTTAGTTAAGTTAGTATAGATACATAGTTACAGTGTTGGTTGGAGTACAGTTAGCATTGTGATTGGGTATTGCATATCTATACTGATACTAAGTTACACTAAGCATGGCTACTCGTACTTTAGATTTAGCTAAGGTGCGGGCATCTGCAACTGAGATGGGATTGGAAAGTGAGGAGTTTAAAGCCTATGTACTGGAAGTAGAGAGAGACTTCAGAGCAGAAGAGAGGGAGAGAAGAAAGTCAGAAATTGAGCTGGAAGCTCGAAAGGTAGCACTTGAAGAGCAAAAGTTGGTGGCAGACCAACAGGCACAAAAACTGACAGCTGACCTAGAGTCTAAGAAATTAGATGCTAGGAAGTTGGAAATGGAACATGAGTTCCGTATGAAGCAACTTGAGGTAGAGGCTAAATCGGTTGGTGAGTCTGAGGGAGCAGTAGGTGGAGTAGCTTTACCTAGCTCATCAGTAGCCAGCAGACCAGCTTACCATGCTATGAAATGGCCGTTTCCACCATTTGAACCGGACCAAGAGAAGATAGATCAATTCTTAGAGAAGTTCGAGGCAATGTGTAAAGCTATGGGTTTAGAGCCTGAGCGTTGGAATCTTAAGCTTTCACAGGGACTCCGTGGCACCGCGTACGAAGTGTATGCGCGTCTTCCCCCAGGGATGGAAAATGATTATCCAACCCTGAAATCGGCTCTTTTGAAAAGATTCGAAATGACAGCCCATGCTTACAGGCGGAGGTTTAGAACTTCCAAGAGAGAACCAGGTGAGATGTTCTCGGCCTATAGTGTGAGGTTGAACTCATACCTGTTGAAGTGGATGGCATTGGCCAATTTCAAAGAGGATTATGAGAGTCTGAGAGAGTTGATGGTGGTGGATCAAATGAAAATGCAGATGTCCAAGCCTTTAAGGAATTTCTTAGGGGAAAATGGGGCGGAAAGGCTAGACATAGTAAATAAGTTAGCTGAAAGGTATGTGGAAGTCTATGGCGAGACTGGGGATTCCAGTCAGACTGATTCACAGAAAAGGCAGAAGGGGCGTGATCAGAAGCCCAAGACTAAAGGTCCCAAAAAGTCATCCCATGTAGCAGATCCTGTGGTAAAAGACTTTGGGAAGAAACCCGGAAGGAAACGCCAGCCTCGACCTACCAAACGGAAGTGGAGTAAGCGGTGGTGTACCTTCTGTAAGTCGGCTTCCCATGATACAGGGGACTGTCGGAGGAAGCCTAAGGACTTGCACTTAGCTTGTCTCGCGGAAAATAGGGATAGACCTAACGAGAAAGCCGAGGGGGGTTCCACGAAAACAAAGTCAGAGAAACCACCCGTGGTAGAGATGATAGTAGTGAATGGACACCCGGTGGAGTGTTTATATGACACGGGGTTGGATTTCGAGGCTGTAATAGCTTCTCACCTGGTGCGCCCAGAGCAGTTCACCGGGGAAACCAAAGAGATCCAACCAGCCACCAAGAGCTCTGTAGCCTTGACCTTGCCAATCGCACGTGTCGATATTCAGTGCAAGTACGTTACGGGTACCATTCAGGCAGCGGTGTTACCAGATCCGATCTACCCTTTGATTCTGGGATCCGAATATGTGTTCCTGGGGATCCCACTGAACCCGATAGTAGTAGGGGCTATGCAGACCAGATCTCAGATCGTGACTGAACCCTCTGAGGAGGTCATATCTAACCCTCGACCGGGTGAAATGAGAGTGGCTCAAAGTATGGATGCGACTTTACGTCCGTGCTTTAGGAAGTTACCCCATAGTTCTGCCCCTCCACAAAGGGGTCAGTTCTATATGAAAAATGGGTTACTCTATCGTCGGGCAGGAAAGGCAGATCGACCGTATGGACAGTTAGTGGTCCCGAAAGACTATCGATCCCAGATTCTTCACATGGGACATACGATAGCGTTCAGTGGACACATGGGTGTCGGGGCAACCTTCCAACGAATTTCCTGCCATTATTATTGGCCGGGAATGACGGGAGACGTGCGGAGGTATGTTAAGTCATGCCCGGAATGCCAGAGAGTGGCTCCCAGGCATTGGACAGCTCCGGTGGTTCTAGGGGAAATGCCCATTATGACCTCACCATTTGAACGCGTGGCAGTCGACATTCTGGGACCTCTGCCGAGGACCCGGAAGAGGAACAAGTATATCCTCACCATGGTGGACTGCTGCTCCATGTGGGCAGAGGCCATCCCATTAACCACCATTGATTCCAAGAGGGTGGCAAACGCTTTGGTGGAGGTCTTCACGAGGTTAGGGTTCCCTCATCAGATCCTCACCGACAATGGATCCCAATTTTGTGGGAAATTGATGGAGGAGGTCTTTGGGATATTTCAGACGAACCACATTCACACCAGCCCCTATCACCCTCAGTCCAACGGACAAGTGGAGCGGTTCAACGGAACGTTGATGACCATGCTTCGAAAACTGGCCCAAGATAAGCCCGATCGGTGGGATGAGTTTATCTCAGCCGCCCTTTTTGCCTATCGAGAGGTGCCTCATGGGTCCACGGGACTGGCTCCGGCGACGTTGTTGTTCGGGCGTCCCATTAAAGGTCCCCTGGAAGCCCTACGGAGAGGGTGGACGGATGAGACGTCCGCGGTAGAAGGGTCCTCCTACAAATACGTTGAGGAGTTGAAAAGTAAACTCAAGACTGGTTGGGAGCTGGCCGCAAAGAATTTGAGGAAAGCCCGGAAGAGACATGCTGCCTATTATGATAGACGGTCAAAAGCAAGATCTCTTCAGGTGGGAGACCGAGTGTTGTTGTTACTTCCCATTGGGGGCAATAAACTCGAAATCGGATGGCAGGGTCCTTTCCCAGTGGAACGGGTGGTATCCCGAACCAATTATGGGATTAAGATCAGAGGGAAAACGAAAATTTTCCATATTAATCTCCTCAAGAAATATGAGGAGAGATCCGAAGAGGAGTCTTCCCACTTCATGGCCATGGCAGTCGCCATGGAAACGGAGCCTGGATCAGAGGGAGATACAGAATACCCATTAATCTCTAGGGAAACGTATCTGGATGTCCAGATCAATCCTAACCTTTCCCCGAAAGAGAAAGTGGGGTTATCCCGTCTGGTGAAGTCCAATCAGGACGTGCTTACGGATAAACCAGGTAGGACAGAGTTGGTGGAGTTTGACATGACTCTCACTAGCCATGAGCCGGTTCGACAAAGGGTCTACCCAGTCCCGTTCTCGAAAGAGAAGGCGCTGGAAGACGAAATCCAGAAACTCCTGGATGATGATATTATCTCCCCCTCGACCTCCCCGTACAATGCCGGGGTGGTCTTACTGAGGAAACCCAGCGGGGAACACCGACTCTGTATCGATTACCGAATGTTGAACAGCTGTACCCAATTCCAGGTGGAGCCGGTACCAAACGCGAATCAGTTGTTTTCTAGATTAAATCAGGCCATATATTTCTCAAAGGTTGATTTAAGCCGGGGATATTACCAGATCCCGGTCAAGCCGGCAATTCGCCCTCTCTTGGCCTTCAGCACTTCCTCGGGACATTATGAGTTCAAAGTGATGCCGTTTGGATTGAACAACGCCCCAAGTGTCTTTACCCGGATGATGCGGCTTTTGTTAGGACCCCTCAAGGACCCCTCGATATGCTCCTTCATGGATGATATTCTGATAGCATCAGGAATCTTCGAAGAGCATCTCACTTCGTTAAGTAGAATCTTTACGAGATTGAGGGAAGTGGGATTAACTGCGCGTCCTACCAAATGCATGTTGGGGTATCAGACGCTAGAGTTCTTGGGACACACCATCACTCCGGGGCAGATAGTGCCAGAGGCCAAGAATATTGAGAAGGTCAGACTGGCGCCCAGACCGCAGACCAAAAAGGATGTCAGATCCTTTTTGTCCTTATGTGGATATTACCAAAAATTTATCCCGAGGTTTAATGAGATTGGGGCACCACTGACCGATACCTTAAAGAAAGGGACACCCGAGAGAATCGTCTGGACGCCGGCTTGTGAAGAGGCCTATGGGAAGCTTAAGCAGGTATTGATTGACAAACCGGTTCTACAACTGCCCAATCTGACGAAACCGTTCATCTTGCGTACGGATGCCAGTCAGATTGGAATTGGGGCCACTTTATTACAAGAAGGACGGGACGATCCTTCTGTTCTTTATCCAGTGGCATATGCAAGTCGGAAGTTGTTACCGGCAGAACGGAATTATTCGACGGTAGAGAGGGAATGTCTGTCTCTGGTCTGGGCCGTGCGAAAATTCCAACCCTATCTTTATGGGGTCCAGTTCAAGGTGCAGTCGGATCACCAACCGCTTACCTTTCTTGCCTCATCGCAGAAATTAAATCCGCGGCTGATGAGGTGGTCGTTATTACTGCAACCATACCAGTTTACGGTAGAATACATCCCAGGGAAAGAGAATGTCGGCGCTGACTTCCTTTCCCGACATCCAATCTCGATAGAGTAGAGGTTCAGAGTTCAGACCGATCTTTGTCTAGTGAGTTCGACCGGGTCGACCATCTTAAGTGGAGGCCTATGTGACGAAACGGATAAATATCGTAAGATCTCTGCATAATAGCCCTTTGAAGGGAGTGCCATGCGTTGGTCTCCCTTTAATTTAATGTCAATTAATAGGGGAGTTCCCTCGAAAAGTAGTGCGGGGGCGGAGCTATTCTAGTTATTTATAGAAGAATCTAGAATGTTCCCCCAAGTGCGTACGTGGTTTTGATCTCTAAGTTCACGAGTGCGTTGTGCAGCACGGGTTGGAGGAATCCATCGTGACTCTGGTTTTCTTCATGAATCATGAAAGTCACGCAGCCCGTGTAGGCGAGTGGAAGGCGGACTGACGTTGTCGGAGTCAGTCGCCCACCAGACCTCAGCGTGGAGAGATCATGGCCAGCAGGCTGATATAATTTTGATGTCAATATTCGCGGCCAGTGCGGACATCTACAGTCAAGGTTGTGATTCTTCAATCACAGGTTAGTTGAGTACTTATTCTATGATTTAATTGTTGTCGTAATGCCGTGCTGAGTTCCCGGAATGAATGAATTGCCATCGCAAAATTGAGTTGTCGCGTAGAGTTATCCATTACAGTTGGCGGTTGCATTTTTAAGTAGGCTTTATCGATCAGCAATGTAATGGGTTACCTGACGGAACAAGCCGTATTCCACCGCGAGTGGTGTGTAAATAACATAGGCCGAACGATGTGCGTTACAGTGTGTAGCAGTTACGGGTTTGGTTTATTCATTAAGCAGGCAAGGCGACAGTTTGTCCGTCATGACATCAACATGCTAGACGCTGTAAATGATAAGGTAGAGCTTATTATTAGAGATGTGTAATGTGCTTCGTGCCATTAGAATGGTAACGTAATTGTTCTATCAGTGATGGTGATGTTTCGAGGAATCAAGGTGAAATCAGCAGTGGTGTATTTGCTGTGTGCAGATAGCACTGTTATTCCGCGTAAGCCGAATGGCGTTGCATCGGTAGGATAACAATTGATAATAAGTATTCATGATACTATTGTTACTGCTTGTTGTCATGTCCGTCCGCAAGGATGACCGTGCGTGTTCCATCTTACGTTTGTCTAGGCAGCGGGAGGTAGGCCGGTACCCCCAACCCGATCAGTAATAGGTCCGACCCAATGCAATCGTGCATGTGCAATGGATGAACATACCCGATCGAGGGTGATGCGGCGCTCCGTAATTCGAGGCCGAGGTGTCTAGATAGATCGAGGTTTGAACCTAACCATTTCTGTCTCTAATATTCTACTCTTCTGGAACCCTGACTCGGTTCATGGAGTACTTGGAGTACTGCCGTGAGGTAGTAGTTGGGAGGGGCATAGTGGAGTCTGGAGGTTTGCTACATTGGATGACGTGACTTAAGTCGTCACGGGACAAGGTACACGAGACCCACAGTAGCTGTGGGAAAGTGTAGTGGTGGATGGCCACCACAGCTGTGCTCGACCGGCACAGGGATGACTGACCTGAAAGATAGTCAGTGAATACAAGGGCAACTCAGGATCTGGGGCAGGGATCCCAGACCTGACACTATGGCTGTGATATGATTTTGTTAGTTAAGTGTAACAAGTCCTGAGTTCTCCTTAGTTAATGCTATAGTAATGAATTATCAGGAGTATAATTCATTATGGACATATAGTTATTAATGTGTGTAATTCATCAGTCCATGGGTGAAGGGAGTGATGAATTGATGAGTCTGTCAGGAAGGAGATGTCCGGCTGGACACCTTCTCGATACAGTAATCCCTACACTGAAAGGAAAGTAAGTGTATATGTTGATTGAGGATGGGAGATGAAACCGGATTGGACTGGCACCAGGCGAAGGATGCTTGACAGAGTCATACAGTCGACTCTGGTGCTAGGGGTTATATGTAGCCCAGAAGTGTTACTTGACTGAACAGGTGTGCTATTGCTTTTTCTACCATCATTATGCCTATATATTATAGTGACTAAGTAGATCTATGATGTGATGATTTCATACTCATGTTGGTAGACATGAGGAATGTCTGAGAGGCAGGTGACAGGGTGGAGATGCTGGTAGTCTTTGTTGTAGTTGAGTACTCACACCAACCTCTCCGTGTTTCAGGATCTGTTATTACTATACAGTAGAAGATTCAAGAGCTGCACCATGAGCTCTATGGGCCCACTCATTCCAGTGCCTATCCAGAAGTTGATTGAGGCCATACTGGGAATGGTTGTTTGATTCTGCGAGATCAATGTTGGAAGGAGCTGAGTGCTGAATAAGTCGGTAGGTCTAGGTTAGGACCTCCGTCAAGAGTCCGACGAGTGTCATCCGATCCTGAGAGGATCCAACACTGAAACGTCTGGTGATTCAAGCCAGTGAAGCACTGGTGACATTCAGTCTCTGTGTAAACCTTGGTAATTGCAAGGGAGTGACCTTTCAAGTTGTGCAGAGTGATCATTGTTACCGGTCACCATGACCTGTGTTATATGCTTCTGGCCCGGCTGGGTTATGGGACACCATGTATCAGTTGATGCTTAAATAGTGTTTTTACATTGGTTAACTTTATGAAGCCAACATGTGGTCCAGTGACCTAGGACATTGATTACAACATTGGTGGAAACACCTGAGTGACATGGTTGTGAAGGTAGGGAGTTACCTCAGGCCAACGTTATGAACTGTTGACAATGTTTGTTAAGGTAGGGAGCTACCTCATGCCAACGTGATGAACTGTTGACAGTGTATGCTAGGTTGTGATTACTACCTATGGATCAGGGTAGGTACATGATACTGTGTGAAGATCTATTGTCCAAGGACATGGAACTAAGGTGAAGTGTTTAGTCACCTGATAGACTTTACCAGTGACATTGTGTGTTCGTGTGGAGCAACCGCTTATTGTGTAAGTGACATATCAGTGTGTGGGTCACTGAGGAGATAGAAGAGTGACCTGGCTCTTGTGTATTTGGAGACGGTGCTACATGTACTTTTTCTGCAAGTGGGAGACCGCTAATGTTATAGGGTCGGCCCAGACTTCATCAGGAGTGTGACGAGTGAAATAGTACGACAGCAAGGAAGGATCCTTGTTCATCAGTGCAGTGTCAGTCAGGCAGTGGTACTGCGCTTGATCAGCCCTTGCTTGGTTCTCTGGGTGAAGAGGGAACTTTGGAGAGGCAGCAGACCTTGGAGTTCCAGTCCACTGGAGGAGCCTGGGTGAGTCGCTACCACGACTGGACAACCGCACGAGCTATCGTCCGCCTCCATGATGAATACTCATCTGCGTCTTTGATCTTGTACATAGTTCTTCTAGTCTGGCTTTCAGCCATCCTTCTGTGTTGTGGTTGACGTAGTTCAGAATTAAATTTTTGTTCTCTTAGCTATGACTTTGTGCAGTGATATGACTGGTGTCTGGTCCGAGCCCCCTTGGGGTTTGGAACCCTAGGTGAGGGAGGGAAGGCTAAGCTGTCCCGGCTTGTGTGGGGCCTGGTAGATGTAGAGTGCTATTGAGGTGGTTGGAGCAAAGGCAGGGGATAGTATCTATCGTGGCAAACCAGTCCAAGCCCCGGCGGTCTTGTCACGGTGTTGTTCAGACAGACTCACAAAGAGAACTAGCAACTCGCATCAGAAGAGGACAGGTCACATTCTTTGGGTATGTCATGAGAAGTGGAAAACTAGGGCTTGTTGTCACAACGAGAAAGCTGGAGGGGAGGAAGCCGGGGGGAGAACAAGAGAGTAGATACTGGACAGTTTGACATCATTAGACAGAAGGCTGTAGACAGACATGGTCATCAACGGCATATGGCATGGGCTACAGGAAGAAGAGGACACATTAAAAGTGCATATTATAATTTAATTGGATGGAACAATGAACAAACATGTCTATCCAACAAAAACTCAGAATTGTTGAAAAAAAATGCTTTCAAGATAAACAAACATGAGAAAATGAAATTCAAAACAACGTATTCCTTAGTGAATTTAAACACAGAAGCCACAAACAATATGTTGCACACGATTGATTGCCTGGTATGTTTCGCTGCATCTCTTCAGGTGACGAGTCTTGATGAGGGAAATATACCAGGTAAGAAATCGTGTCACATATTGTTTGTGGCTTCTGTGTTTAAAGAAAATGAAGTGTTCTGGGGGTGTATAAAGACACGGGCAGTCTGTGTGATCGTGGGGAATAAAACGCTTCCGCTTGAACTTCCAGTGCGTCATATTCGGGGTCGGGGAATTGTTCAGATCACGGGCTGGTCGGGCTTCAACGTTGACTTCCCGTTCAGAAAACAATGGCAAGCTACTGAATGTAAACTTGTATGCAAATGTAAAATGCTGTTGGGGTTTATCGCAACGTCCTGCAAAAGCCATATAACATTTTCTTTTAAAACATGAAGTTTTGGAAAAGGTAACTATGGAGGAAAGTGTATCATCATCATCATCATCATCATCATCATCATCATCATCATCATCATCATCATCATAATCATCATCATCATCATCATCATCATCATATGCCATACCGGTAAGAGTAGCGTTCATGTTTCACCATCTCACACGATCACCAGTGTCGTAGATCAGCTCTGTGTTCTTGTCTCGGCCATGTCACTTGGTCAAGCTATTCAGGCATATATTCAATGATTTTCTCTTATTATGTCCCCCTCATTCTTGCCAGTTGTCACCCTGTTCTCCCATTTATTTATTCTTATAACGTGTCCACAAAATTGTGACTGTCTACGTCTAATTTCTCTAATCAGTTTACAGTTTTGATTTGTTTCTTTTATGACTTGGTCATTGGTTTTTCTGTATGTCCATGGTATTCGTAGCATTTTCCGCACGAAACATATTTCCACGGCCATTAGATGTTGTTCAGGTTGTCTGCTAATTGTCCACGCTTCACACCCATACAAAAGCACAGGTTCTATGTAGCACCTCAACACTCTTTTTCTCCTTGTAAATGACATCTTTTTATTGATCAGTATGATTTTTATCTTGTAAAAGGCTGCCTTCGCCATGGCGATTCTTGTTCTATTCACGGCATCTCCCACCGGATGTTATGACTCTTCCGAGATAATTGTGCCGATTCACTTGTTTAAGAATATTCCCATTTAATTGTACATTACATTGAGGTATTTAATTCTTCCTAGTGACGACTATAATCGGTGTCTTATTACAATTTGTATCTAACCCAAGCTGTTCACTGTGTGCGACAAAGGTATATACTCAGTGTTGCAGATCCTGCTAATGTTCTCAAATCAAAACTGCATCATTCGTATATCTAATGTAATTAATGTTACGCCCCACAATTGTGATTCCTCTCATATCTAATATTATTGATGTTACGTCCCCTAATTGTGATTCCTCACATATCTAATGTTATTTATGTCACTTCCCCCAATGGTGATTCCTCACATATCTAATGTTATTGATGTCACGTCCCTCAACGATGATTCCTGTCATATGTGTTATTGATGTCAGGCCCCTCATTGATGATTTCTCTCGTATCTAATGGTATTGATAACACGTCCCTCAACGATGATTTCTATCATACCTAATGTTATTGATGTTACGTCCCCCAATGATGTTTCCGCTCATATCTAATGTTATTGATGTTACGTCCCCCAATGATGATTCCTCTCATATATAGTACAAAGAAGTCGGAAAAGAGGAAGACCACAAAGTAGATGGATTCTTGATGTGATAAATACACACATGACAGCAAGAAAGACATTCAATTGAGAGACATTTCAATAGACTGTTATGGGAGTACAGGTCAAGACAGGACAAGCGAACTAGTTACGCCACCTGCCTCCCGATCCGAAGGTTGTGGATTCGATTCCGGCGTACGTCGTTTGGGTCACGAGTGCAGTTTTCTCTCAGAGACCCTGGGGCTTGTCGCTGGAGTTGCGTAGTTCGTTGTTTGTGCTACGCATTCGGCATGCCGACCTGCGGAAAGATACTCTGCCATATGGAATAAAACCCGGTGCAAATAAGTCGATCCTTGTTCCTTTACACAGATTCGGTTCCAAACAAAAAGGTTTAGACATAACAAAAATAGCCGAAAATGATATGTCACAGTTATGATTTAATGCCGAGACAGTGATGAATAGATCATGTAAGGGGTAAGACACGGAAGTTTTTTTGTCACCGAATTCTCGTATTAGAAAGAAAATTAAGGTAAACCATTTTGTATGTTCGACGTCTTAGAGTCATTAGAGCTGAACACCCGAAACGGTGGCTTGTCTTTGCTAGGATCAAGTATAACTCCAGCGTTAGGTAAACATTAGCGACTGTAGTAATCCACTCGTGTATCAGAGACGAACATTCATATCATCTGTTTCTTCACGTCATTAGAGTATCTACGACCATATTTGCTATCATTATAAGCCTTATAATATAAGGCACGTACACATGTGCCTGCCAACAATATTAATGAGAGGTTCATGCTATTAGTAGAGAATAAACGTATATTGAATAAGATATACTAACCCGTAGGAAGACTGCCCTTCATTTGTGATATTATCTACCACATTAAGTCACATATGGGCATCTACGATATCGCAATTACTTTAAAGTATGTTAGTAGCTCTGATCAGAGTAGAAATATCTCTGATTAAATCGTATGCATCACTCTCTTCAATTTAAATATATTTGCATTAAACAGCCTTAATTTATACTCCAATAAATTATCTTCTTTTGTCTCCCTTGTACCTTAAAAATTTATCTAAATTTATTTCCCTTGAAACTGTAAATTCCTATTATACACCCTTTTACTTATATAACATTACAATGAGTGAAATGAGATGCATTATTCAGAAGAAAAATAACGGCTGCTGCAGGATATAACAACAGGAAATGAATACAACTAGGTATGTATAACTCCAACCAAACAGTCAGATATACTAAACACGGATACAGTGTACATACCTTACAACGAATTCGACAATGATGAACATTATTAGATTTTAAGGAGAAACATTAAAAAGGGAGTGGGGGTGGGTTGGAATATAATTTAAAAATACAAATAATTATACTACGACACAATGACAGACGCGAAAGTTGACACTGCGGTCCATTGTGGACTGTTTTTGTTGTAGCTGTTATTGCTAGGTTTATTATATGCATGGTGTTGTTATGTTGTTATTGTTGTTGTTATTATTGCTGTTGTTATGATTGTTATTATTAGTATTAATATTTTATATATGTTATTATTGTTGTTATTGTTATTGCTGTTAATGTTTTTGTTATTGTTATTGCGAATGTTGTTGTTATTGTTGCTGTTGATGTCGTAGCTGTTATTGTTATTCTTTTTACTGTTGTTATCATATTCCTATTATATTGATGTTGTTGTTGTTATTTCTCTCTTTGTTGTGTTATTATTGCTGCTGTTATTGTTACTGTTGTTATGGATGTTTTCATTATTATTCTCATTATTATTATTATTATTATTATTATTATTATTATTGCTGTTGTCTTCGCATTTGTAATCATGGCTATCATTATCATCATCATCATATATAACTAGTTTCACACAGTTATTGTATAGCACAGACCGCAAGATGCCCCAACCATTGTGCTACTCCAGGTGTTGTTCAGACAAACTCACACGTGGAACTAGCTGTAACTAGTCTGTAACGGACATGCTCGGCCGTACACTAGACAGAAGGCTGTGGACAGACATGGTCACCAACGGCATACGGCATGGACTACAGGAATAAGAAACATACAAAATGTTTTTTTCCCCCGCATATCCTTTACAGCGCATCACTGTCAACATCAGCATCTTTCAGCTGATTGTTGATTTCTTGGCAAGCTTACGCTCAGTAGTTTGCCATTGATTTCTGAGCGACTGGCTTACATACCTCATAAGTTAGCGATGCGGAGAGAACCGCTACCAATTCTCGCGCACGTCACGTTACTCATGAGAGCATACTGGATTACGGAGAAAGTCGTGTAGCTCCTATTCCAGGGAGACCTTCACAAAATGTGTAGTATAATTTAATTGGATGGAACAGTAAATAAGCAGGTCTGTCCAACGAGAACTCAGGACTGTAAAAGAAATGGTTATTAAGATAAATAAAAATGAGAAAATCAAATTCAAAACAATGCATTCCCTTAGCGAATTTTACCACAGAAGCCACCAGCAATATGTTGCATAATTGATTCCCTGGCATATTTTGCTGCATCTCGTCAATTCAAGGTATGTGATGCGGGGAAATATGCCAGGCAATAAATGGTGTCACATATTGTTTATGACTTCTGTGTTTAAAGAAAATTAAATGTTTTGGAGATGTGTAAGTTATGACAGCAACAGAGGCTTACGATGGAGAGACGTTTAAATAGACTGTTATGGGAGTAACGTTCTAGACATGACAAGCGAAGTGGTTACAACACCTGCTTCACGCTCCGAAATGTGTGGGCTCGATTCCGGAGTACGGCGTTTGGTTTACGAGTGCAGTTTTCTCGGAGACACCCTGGAGATTGTTCGTACTTTGTGCAACGCTTTCGGCAAGCCGCCCTGTGGAAAGGTACTGGGCTATATGAGATAAAACCCGGTGCAATGAAGTCGATCCTCTTGCCTTTTAAGAGATTCAGTTCCAAACAAAAGCAGGTTTGAACCTAACAAAAATAGATGACGGAAAATGATAAGTAGAAGGTTTTGTCACATTTTTGACTTAATACCGAGTCAGTGATGAGCAGACCAAGTAAATGATAAAATACGGATGGTTTTGTCACCAAATTCACGTAGTAGAAAGAAACTAAGGTAAAATATGTTACATGTTCGGCGACTGAGAGTTATTGCATCTGAACACCTCAAACGGCGGCTTGCCTTTGCTAGGATCAAATATAACTTTAGCATTAAGGCAAACATCAGCGTCTGTCAAATCCACTTGCGTATAACAGACGAACAACGATATTGCATCTGTTTATTCGCGCCACGAAAAGTCTTTTATTTCACATGTTTGTTTCATAGAAAGCGATGTATATTTACAAGGTGTAATGCGTGTTTCATTTGTTTGTCTATATTACAGAGTGTTGCCGTTTGTTAGTGTTTAGTGTCACATACGTGAATACAATAAATGCATACATATACAGTTATGATAATATGACATTTATGACATAGTGCATATTAATATATATTCCTTGCATTGCTTCATTCCCACATCCACGAGCGGATTGCATGTTAATCCTGTCCATAATCAAACAAGTTTAAACTCATTCCTGAAGGCATTTCATGTGAAAACATCGCCAAACTTCCCCATCCTAGAACAGTTACATAAGTAAACGCATATGAGGCACATGCACATGTGCCTGCCAAAAATATTAATATGGTGTAAAGTAACGCCTCTCACATTAAACAAATATTGCACTAAATATAAATTATTCCTTAGGTAGCCTGCACTTCATTAGTGATTGCATCTATCACATGAGGTCAGTTACTGGACATCTAAGATATCGTTATTACATAACATTTATTTTAGTAGGTATTGATCAGAGTGGCATTATATGTCCTTAGATATTGCGCTATACGCTCTTTAAACTAACTATTTGCATTACACACATTACACAGCCTTCCTTTATATATATATAAAATAGAATGTATGTCTGTAAGTATGTCTGTATGTATGTTATGTATGCGTTCGCGAACGGTCCATCCGATTGAGATGAAATTTTCTGCACATCTTCTTCTCATTCCCGTGCAGTCAACTGTCATAGGTTGTTAGTGTATAAACAGTTATTTACGTAATAAAATTTAATATTTTAATCTACATTATAATTTTTATGTAGCGAGGGGACATAACTTTTCATAGCATTGCTATATATGTAAAATTGTTGCATTTTTCTCAAATAGGTGGACCTTTTCGCTACAGATATCTACAGGCATATGTGTTATAATCATCCTTATC
>OY992888.1:69033164-69149535 GCA_963921405.1 Cepaea hortensis | reverse complement strand
TTTAAACACAGAAGCCACAAACAATATGTTGCATGATTGATTGCCTGGTATATTTCGCTACATCTATGCAGGTGACGAACTGAGATGCGGAGAAATATGCCAGGCAATAAATTGTGTCACATATTGTTTATGGCTTGTGTTTAAACACAATGAAATGTTTTGTTCACGTATAAATACATGGGCAGTCTGCGTGTACGCGGGGCCTAAAACGCGTGCGCTTGAACTTCCATTACGCCGATGTCGAGGTGGGTTGATCGTTCAGCGCACGGGCCAGTAGGGTTTCAACGTTTACTTCCCATTCAGAAAACAACGCTAACTACTGAATGAAAACTTGCATAAAAAAGCAACCTGGTGTTGGGGATTACCGGAAATTCCTGTACAATGCATATAACATAACATGTTTTTGTTTAAACATGCAAGTCTAGAAAAGATAACTACGGAGGAAAGTGTACCATCATATTGATGTGCCATGCCGAGCAGAGTCGCGGTCATGTTTCACCATCTTACACTATCACCAGAGTCGTGGTTCAGCTCTGTGTTCTTGTCTCGACAATGTCACGTATTTACTTCTCTGCCTGATCCTTGTTCTTTTCCCCTCAATCGTCTCAGTTATAACCGAGTTTCCCATTTATTTCTTCTAATAACGTGTGTAAAAATTGTCACTCTCTGCGTCTAATTTCTGCAATCAATTCACGGTTTTTGTTGGTTTCTTGTAGGACGTGGTCATTGGTTTTTCTGTTTGTCCATGGTGCTCTTTGCATTTTTCCTCAGAAACCCCATTTCCACAGCCAGTAGCTGTTTTTCCGCGTGTCTGCTAATTAACCACGCTTCACATCCATACAAAAGTACAGGTTCTATGTAGCACCTCAATACTCTTGTTCTCATTGCCATTGGCATCTCTTTACTGATCTGTATGTTTTCCGTCTGACAAAAGGCTACATTCGCCATGGCGCTTCTTGTTTTAATCTCGTTAAAGCACCTCCCATCAGATAATATGACTGTTCCAGAATAGTTATACCAATTCACTTGTTTAAGAATATTCCCATTTACCTATATGTTACATTGTGGTATTCCCTTCTTCCTAGTGACGACCATAATCTGTGTCTTCAAACAATTTATTTTTAACCTAGTTGTCACTATGTACAACAACCGCATCTACTAAATGTTGCAGATCCTGCTAATTGTCTGCAATCAACGCTGTATCATACTCATATCTAATGATATTGACGATACGCCCCCCCCCCCCTCCTCCCCCCAATGGTGATTCCTCGCATATCTAATGTGATTGATGTCACGACCGCCAATGGTGATTCCTCTCAAATATTGATATCACGTACCCCATTGGTGATTCCATTCATATCTAATGTGATTGATGTACCGTCTCCCATTAGTGATTCGTCTCACATCTAATGTCATTGATGTAAGTACACCAATGGTAATTGTACTCATTTCTAATGTGAATGATGTTACGTCCCCGAATGATGATTCCTCTCGTATCTAATGTGATTGAAGTCACGTCTCCCAATTGGGAATCCTCTCATAACGAATGCTGTTAATGTCACGTTCCCCCAATGGAGATTCCTTTCATATCTAATATTTGTGATGTCACGTCCCCCAATGGTGATTACTCTCGTGTCAGAGTCTTGCGTAGAGCAAGATAAGTGGCTCGTTTTCTGGCAAATGTGAAGCAGTATCAAACTATCAAATCACACGAAGTGAATATCCGAAACGGTTATTTACAAGCTTTATTTACGCGCTGCATTTATTATCGCACAGACATCGCGCAATGACAATCCATAGCAATCATTACAGCATGAACAATATCAATACAATACATAAGGATACATGCAATCAATATACATAGCACTTACAAGCCAACATACTCAAGCGTTCGAACCAGTCTCCCACGGTCACACAGGCTAGCTCTCAATGCAGATTCAAAACCACTCGCAGAATAATGCGACCTGTCCATACATACGCCTAACCCGGTCTGCCTGGCCTTTCGTTCTACACGCTAGTCGGCGCTCAAGTCAGCTGGGGTGACCCCTGCAAGATTCACGGAGTGTACCGCTGACCAGCGGTTATTTCGGCGTCGCTCAGTTGCTGTGCTTGGCTGCTTATACGGGCGTCGTCGAAGACGCCACATTCCCTCTGTAGTGTTTAACATCACTCAGGGTTGCGCGTTGTTATGTCGCCTGGCGTTGGCACAGCCAACGCGTCGCAACCTCAGATGTGAGACTTTGACACTCGTATCTAATGTTAATGATGTCACGGCCCTCAATGATGACTCCTCTCATATCTAATGCTATTGAAGTTCCGTCCCTCAATGATAATTCTTCTCATATAGTGTGGCATGGGCGGTGGAAAAGAGGGAGAAAACAACGTAGATGGATTCAAGATGTGATAGGTAGTTTACACATGGCAGCGACAGAGGCTTACAATGGAGAGACATTCAAATAGATTGTTATGAGAGTAAAGTTCTAGACAAGATAAACGAACTTGTTACGCCACCCGCCTCGCGCTCCGAAGGTTGTGGGTTCGATTCCGGTGTACGTCGTTTGGTTTACGAGTGTTGTTTTCTCGGCGAAACCCTGGGTCTTGTCACTGGAGATGCGTAGTTTGTACTTTGTGCGACTCGTTCGGCAACCCTCCCTGTGGACAAATACTGAGCCATATGGGATAAAACCCGGTGGAGTGAAGTCGATCCCCTTGACATTTAACAGATTAAGCTCCAAACAAAATGTAGGTTTGACCCTAACATTATTGGATGGCGGAAAATGATAAGTGGAAAGATTTTGTCGCAGTTATGACTTAATGCCGAGACAGTGATAAGCAGACCAAGTAAGGGGTAAGACTCGGGTGTGTTTTGCCACAGAATTCTCGAATTAGAAAGATGACTAAGGTAATGAACGTCTCAATGAACGTCTGTGGTTTCAAAAGTAAAGAAGAAGAGCTTATAGAAACAATGGAGCAGAGGAATATTCGTCTGATGGGAATAGCGGACACCAGAACAAAAGGGAAAGGATGCAAGGAGCTCCACCGCAGTTACACGTTTGTTTACTCTGGAGTAGAACAGCAAGAAAGGGCAAGACACGGTGTGGGAATAGTCATCGAACCACGGCTAGCAAGAGGAATACTTCTTCTTCTTCTTCTTCTTCTTCAGCGTTACGAGCCATTGAGGTTCTTTGCTGCAAATACAATCCGTCTCCATTCGTCTCTCTGGTGGACCTTCTCTTGCCAGTCGTTGATTCCAAGTGCTTGTAGGTCTGTACATGTATTATCTCTCCACCGCCTTCTTGGTCTACCTCGGGGTCTACGGTCATTTATTTCCTGAGTGTAAGCGAGTTTTGTTTCCCTATTATCTTCCATTCTTTCTATATGCCCCAGCCATTGTAGTCTATTAGCCTTCATGATACCAGTGATTAGCGGGGACTTAAACAGATCATAAATGTCTTTGTTACTTCTTCTTTTCCACTCTCCACTTTGTGTATCCCTAATGGGTCCAAAGATGCGTCTTAAAATATACAATAAAATATACAAGTGAAAAGTATGACAGTGTTCAATTCAACAAAGTTGAAAAGTAAAAATATTAGCAGGCATACAGTACAGAAACACCATAAGTATAGAAGAAAGAAATAGAATGAAAGAAATAAAGAAAGAAAAATAAAATGGGATGAAAGTGTTAGGTTCATATCAACACATAATACACTACAGAAACATTAGGGTCTTAGGTCTGGTTACTTGTCAGAATTGTTCACATTATCTAATAGTTCTATAATTCATCTTAAAAAATAGTTTGATTCTCTATTCTTTGATAATTATGTCTATAATAGAGAACATTACTAAATCTATATAGGATTCTTCACAACTCTATGTCTGCAAGATTTTAATCAGTCAATCATATCATATAAGACATTCTAAGTCGATTGTAGTATATAGTAAAACTAATATATATTATAATTTATTCAGTTATAGTTTATTGTATCTATTCTGTTCATAAATTGTTAGGAAACTTAACAAAAAAGTCAATCAAATAGCACCTAATTAATAAACAATGTTGATACAATCGGTGACTTTAAATTAATACTGTTAGTAATACATAGTATAATCAAATAGATACATGTGTGGTTAATTTACATTTATTGACAGAGACATATACACGGATGCAATGGTCCAATAATATGTCCTGCACATTGGATGGATGTTTGACCGTCATTATTTTACGTGGAAAACTGCGGTCAAGTATTTGTAGATTGTGTTGTGTAATCGTATTGGTTAATTCCAATTGAACAATTACTTAGTTAATTAGAATTACTTAGTTAATTAGTTTGAGTTAATTTGTTATATTAATAAGTGACGTAGATAAGTCAGTACGTTAGAATATGTATATTGATAATTATTATTCAATTGTTCATTGTGATGGAGTGAGTGGTTTTTAGTTGAATTAATTTTGGGAAAATATTTTGCCAATCGATCCATTAACATCTACGGAATCGACTGATGGTTTAAAGATATACACACGTATTGGACAGTCGTACATAGCAAATGGCTCCATAAAGTCTCGCAAGACATGGATAGTTACGTCTACCCTACCAACATATAAATATACATGGATTATATAGAGGAACAACAACGACCAACATGGAATACTGGGAAACCCATTAGTACTCTCGTCCAAAACTTATGGTATTACCAAGAGTGAGGACACACTTGTCTATTAAGACAAGGTAGGGACTAATATGGTTATTAGTTGGTATGATCTACCATGATCTAGGAATACTAGAAATAAAATATATATCAGAAAGAATCATAACAGTGAGAATAAAAGAACAAACAATCACAACATATGTACAGATATACGCACCATGTAATTCAAACAATAATGAGCAAGAATGCGAGGACTTCTACGAAGACATACATGATGTGCTAAATAAAATAGATAAGCAGGACAACATCATAGTTATGGGAGACTTCAATGCAAGACTAGGACATAACCGAGTGGGCATAGAAAACATCTGGGAGCATTTGGAGATCAGCACAATGAAAGGAATGATAACGGAAGTAGACTGATAGAGCTTTGCAGCCAACACGACCTCTATATAACAAACACATTCTATAAACATAAAGATTCGCAAGTATACACCTGGTATAAATGGAACAATCTAGATACTAAAAGCCAAATTGATTTTATATTAACAAGAAATAACAGAAAGAGAAATATATTAGATGCAAGAGCAGTGCCCAATTTCAGTATAAACACAGATAATAAAGCAGTCGTTGCCACAATAAGAACCATTAGAAGAAGAAAACAAAAAGCAGGAAAATACATGCCATGCGAATCAGTAAACTTAAAAAACCTTAAAGACGAGGCAGTAAGGGAAAATTATGAGAAAGAACTAACTGAACTCTTTGTAAAATTACCTACGGAAAGAAAAACAGTGGAAGAAGAATGGGAGATGTTCAAATCAAGCATTTTAAATACTGCAAAAATAACATGCGGAACCACGAAAAAAACGCAAAACACGGATAAAGAAAATAACAAGTTGGTGGAACGCAGAAGTAAAGAAGGCGGTACAAGAAAAAAAGGAAAAATATAAAAAGTGGTTGAAGAGCAAACAGGAATGTGATTACAGAGAATACAGAATAGCGAGAAGACATGTGAGTAGAATAGTAAAGAGGGAAAAACAGAAAGCCTGGGAAGAGTATGGAGAAACCCTAAATAAAAACTACAAGGAGGCAACCAGAAACTTCTACAAAAAGATAAGTGCAATGCGAACCAGAGGAGAACCCTTTGACCCAACTGAAATAATTAACAGCGAAAATGGAGAACCAATAAGTGAACAAAAACAGATCCTAATAAGATGGAAGCAGTATTTCGAACAACTTCTCAACATCCCATCAGATGTCACGGGAATTCAAGAGACCTACACAGATGTCACCGAGGAACTAGAACCAGACATACTAAAAGAAGAAATTATAGAAGCCATCAGATTAGTCCCATTGAACAAATCACCAGGACAGGATGAAATACCAAATGA
Organism: Cepaea hortensis; assembly: GCA_963921405.1. Classification (NCBI taxonomy): domain Eukaryota; kingdom Metazoa; phylum Mollusca; class Gastropoda; order Stylommatophora; family Helicidae; genus Cepaea; species Cepaea hortensis. The sequence goes on along the minus strand of OY992888.1, from coordinate 69,143,497 downwards.
ACTAATTAAAGCAGCAAGGGAAGTAGGAACAGCTTGGCTACATAGACTATTCAACCATGTTTGGGTAGAACAACAGACACCACGAGACTAGGGAAACGCCATAATTATCCCAATTTGGAAAAACAAAGGCAGCAAAAGAGATTGCACACAATACAGAGGCATTTCACTGTTGAGTCATACTGGGAAAATATTTTGCAAAATTCTTGAAAAAAGATTACGAACTACTTTAGAACCCCAGCTAAGCGAAACGCAGCTTGGATTTAGGAAAAACAAAGGATGCACAGACGCCATTTTTGCTCTTAGACAACTTATAGAAAAATCAATTCAATTCAATGAAACACTCTACTTAGCCTTTGTTGACCAAGAAAAGGCATTTGATAGGGTAGATAGAAACAAGCTGTGGGAAATCCTTAAACAATATGGAGTGAGTACACATCTAACAAACCTATGTAGAAGTTTATACAACAACAGTGAATGCATAGTGAGAGCAACTGGAGGACACTCAGAACCCTTCACCATAAGATCTGGAGTACGACAAGGTTGTGTCCTGTCCCCTCTCTTGGTCATAACATATATAGACAACATATGTAAAGAAACCAGCCAAGCAGAGACAGCAAGAATACCGCATAACGAGAACACAGAAGAAGAACCATCTGCAAATCTAACCATTAGAGAACTCCTGTTTGCGGACGACCAAGCACTAATAGCAAAATCAGAAGCTGAATTACAAGACCACATGAATAGTCTAAACGAAATGTGTAGGGAACATAACATGAAAATTAGCACAAGCAAAACAGAGGTAATGACTATAACTAAAGAAGAACAAACAGCAACAATTCACCTAAACGAACATCCCTTGAAACAAGTAAAGAGCTTCAAGTACCTAGGAAGTATAATATCATCAAATGGCAGATCAGAAGACGAGATCGAAAATAGGTGCAATAAGGCAAATCAACTCATTGGACAAATGGCACCAATACTAAAGAACAAACATGTATCAATAACTACTAAGAAAGCACTTTACAACACAATCTTCCTACCAACTCTGTGCTACCAATGCCAAACCTGGACAATGACAGAAAAAGAGAAAAGAAAAATCACAACAACAGAAATGAGGTTCCTGAGAAGAATACTCAACGTATCAAGAAGAGATAAGATCAGAAATGAAGAAATCAGGACTAAAGTGGGGGTTAAAGCTGCTCTAGATTTTATTAGAAAGCAGCAAGTCAAATGGTTTGGCCATGCAAGTAGGCTACCAGTCAACAGCATGCCACAACAAGCAATGATGTACAGACCAGATGGAAACAGAGGAAGAGGCCGACCACGTAAACGTTGGACGGAGGGAATAACAGAATCCATGGGAATGTCGATATACGAAGCCCATAACCGGGCACTCTTACGAAGTTTATACTTCACCTCGACACCGCAAGGTACAAGAGGAACATGATGAGATGAGAAGATGAGATGAGACTAAGGTAAAATATGTGACATGTTCGACGACTGAGAGTTATTCCAGCTGAACATCTCAAACGGCGGCTTGTCTTTGCTAGGATAATATATGACTCCAGCAGAAAGGCAAACACCAGCCACTGCCGTAATACACTTGTGTATAAATGACGAATATCGCTATAATCTGATCCTTAGCGATATGACAAGTCTCTACAACCATATTTGATATCATTATGAGGCACATGCACATGTGCCTTTCAAAAATATTAATTTATTGAATTGCTTCCAGGTGTAGAGATTAAACGGATATTGCACTTGATATATTATCCCGTTGTAGATGCCCTTCATTTGTGATATTAACTACCACGTAAGATCACATATTTGATATCTAAAATATCGCAATTACTTAAATTTATTTTCCTAACTGTAAATAATAATAACAGCAGATGGATTCAAGATGTGATATGTAGTTTACACATGACAGCGACAGAGGCTTACAATGGAGAGACATTAAAATAGACTGTTATGGGAGTAAAGTTTTAGACAGGACAAGCGAAGTGGTTAGGCCCTCTGCCTCACGTTCCGAAGGTTGTGGTTTCGATTCCGGCCAACGTCGTTTTGTTTATGAGTGACGCTTTCTCGAAGAAAGCCTCGGGCTTGTTGTTGCGTAGTTCGTACTTTGTGCTACGCACTCGGCAACCAACCCCATGAAAAGATACTCAGCTACATGGGATAACACCATGTGCAATGAAGTCGATCCAATTGCCCTTTAACAGATTCAGGTCCAACCATAAATTAGGTTTGGACCTAACAACAACTGATGGCGGTAAATGATAAGTAGGGAGGTTTTGTCACAGTTACGACTTAAGGCCGAAACAGTGATGAGCAGACCACGATGGATAGGACATTGATGTGTTTTGTCACCAAATTCTTGTATTAGAAAGAAAACTAAAGTAACACATATTCCATTTTTTGTGTGTGTGTGTGGACTGATAGTTATTGCAGATGAACACCTCAAACAGCAAATCCATTATGTGGAATGTCGCCCCAAAGATTCACTGTGTGGGCTTCACCAAAATGTGGAAAAGGTGTGCCAGTGGCACAAACTGGAATATAGCTTGGCTCGAAAACCCATTTTGTGGAAAGTCCTAACCGTAAGCTCGCTAAGTGGATGTCATCTGCAGACTGACCTCTCCTGGTTTGCGTAGGGCGCTGCCTGTGGCGAACGAAATGCCCAATATACGGATGTGAGGCTAAGCAGTCATGTGCAGAACGCGGTGATTCTTTGGCTGAGCCCAGCTCCACAGCGCTATGTGTCGGCTCTACAATTATGGAATCAATATAAAATAAGACAAAGTAGTGCAGCTTTACATAACAGAATTACGACACCTGCAGGACGTTGCGGCGATTAGCCTTCATCAGCAAACAAACACATTCACAAAACACAAAATATAGTCAAGGAGATCAACTACGACTACATTAAAAGGTGGCTACAGGACGAGAAGAACAAAAGGATGAAGAAATGAAAACAATGAAGAGAAAATGAGAATTGGAAAAAACATATTCATGCTTACCTCACAATTCCGATCTGTGTATAACTCTGAATATCACCGATGTCTGCTTATTATACCCAACCGAGGGAGTGAGATGTAACATGCTGGCGGGGTAGTGGGTGTAACGGTTCAGTGAGCACATTGAAAGAACGGGAGGGGGGGGGGGGCAGGAAGGTGGGACGGCAACCTATGATAGTAGTTTGAGAATGGTATCTGAGCAATCTCAGTGGATGTACTAACAAAGCAAGAGTGGGTGCCAGTGAATGCGTTGGCCCTGGTGGACGAATATTGAAGAGCAATGGAATCGGCGATATTCTGAGTTATACACAGATCGCAAACTAACAGGGAAGTCACAGAATACAAAGATAATGCTGGCGTTGACTACGACGTCCTGTCATTGCTTCCAGTTTCCCGCCTTACCTTCCTCCCCCTTTTTTCAGGTACCACTTCCACTCATTTACCTGGGATATTCACAGAACCGTTAACATCCCCTACCCCGGCCCCAATAACCCAGAACCTCCTTCGGCTGTCTATAGTATCAATGTGAAATTGATGTTAGTATCACAAGATAATTAGCAAACAAATCTTTTGTTGTTTCAAATTTTCATGTTCTCTTCATTGTTTTTATTGTTTTCATTCTCCTAATCACGTTCGTATGCCTTAATGTTCTCACTGGAGGGTCTTCTCCGTGATTTTATGGTGTGTTTTATGTATGTACTTGTTTGAGGTTGAAGGCTAGTCGCTGGAACGTCATTTATTCTTGTGTATTTATGTTCTGTAAAACTGCTTTATTTTATATTGTTTAGTAGTGAGTATAGGCCGCTCTCCTTACTATAGGATTTACCGACGCGGTTCGTACTCCCGTATACCCGTGTATTATACACAGCTTCCCGCGATGTAGAAGCATATCGCGTAGCGTTAGCGTTGGTTTTGCGTTGGTATCGGTCGTTTAGAAAGCAATGGCAAACTACTGAACGTTAGTTAGTTAGTTAGTCGACAAATCATCCTCGTTGCACATCGAACCATTCAGTCCATAAGTGCTCGGATCCCCTCCTCAGCAAATCCCGCAGCGTGTAGCGGCTAACGACGCCAGTTCTGTGTTGGTTTATCAATCTTCTTTGGCTTCCTGCATAGTGTTCTTGTTTGGCCACCCCTCTTTTAATTTGCTGCTCTCGCAGTCTGGCCATTGTTGTAGATTCACAGTCATCACTTAGTTCTCGCAAAAGTCTCACTTCTCGTAGAGCATTCAGAATGTCAGCCTAGTCCATGGCGCGTCCGCCCTCCACAGTAGCCTCACCTGCGAGCTTGTCAGCCCGCTCATTTCCTTGTACTCCCGCATGCCCTGGCACGAAGATGAAACTAATCTTTGCCAGCCGAGACCGCTTCAGAGGCAGCAACCATTCTCTTCGGATCGACCCCTCCTCTATCCTCTTGATTATGTTCATTGAGTCGCTAAGGAAACAAGCCCTAGTGAATGTCTGTGTCTTGAGCCATGTTATTGCTTTACTTACTGCCATGACTTCCATGGTCAGGCTACTTGTGGTTTCAGTGAAAGCACCAGAGTCCTCCTTCACAATCCTCCCTCCGGCCCGAGCTGTAAAGCCCCATGAGCTTCTCACATGTCGGACGACCGACCCATCTGTGTAGATGACCGCGTCACCGTCTAGCGAATTCTCGAAAATCAACGCTTGTACTTCAGCCTCAACAGCAGCCGGATTTTCTTGTCTGCATTTCCTATCTAGTTGGATGCAAACTGAAAAGGATGTGCAGAAGTCTGTTGGCACTTGCACCCACTCCTCGCCAGGTTCTAAGTCCTCAAGTGAACACACCTGTTGAAGAATGTCTTCGGCTTGACCCATCCACGACCGTCCTCTTTTTAACCTGCTGCCCTTCACCTTCCTAATTTCACTATGCAGTGGATGTTGTGTGTTTGCGTTAATTCTGAGGTAGGCTCGTGCCCTGAAAACATGTATTCTCTCTTCAATTGTTGGAAAATCAAGAAGGTAGCGCATCGCCCGGCATGCTGTATCTCTTGTACATCCAAGAATAATGCGCATAGCTTCATTCTGTATCCTTTCCGTCCTTTCTATCTGCTTATGTCTGAGAGTCAGGATTGCCATTGCATACTCCAAAACAGACATGACCAGCCCCTCGTACAGAAGACATAGATGGCGCTGCTCACATTTTGCTGCCGCCATCACCCGCATCGCTGCCAAACCCCGCTTGGCCTTTGTTATCACCTGGTCTATGTGCACATTATAAGCAAGGCTTCGATCAAACCGTATCCCCAGGTAATTCATTGCCTGCGTTCTTTCCACCGTCTCTGAACACAGCATTACAGTTGGTGTTGGATTGTTGACAATATGATTATTCAACGAGAACCAAGTCACTGTTGCCTTGTTTGGGTTGACCATTGCCCCAGCTTCATCACACCAAGTACTTATGCGATTGAGTTCGGTTTGTAGTTCCACAGCAACCTCCTCTCTGTCCTTACCCTGACGATACACTAACACATCATCGGCATATGACAATGTCCTGCTAGGTCCAGTGATCTGCTCACTGGTGATTCTCACTGTGTAGGCGTTGAACAGCACCGGAGATAATGGTGATCCCTGTGGTAGGCCAGGATATATTCTTGTTGGTTCCGAAGTCCAACTGCCACATCTAAAAACTACTTTCCGTTGGAAGAGGGCTGCAGCGATCCAACTAAGGAGGAATGGACTTACGTTTAGTTCAAGAAGCTGAAACATTAAAAAATCCAGTGGTACTATGTTGTATGCGTCCTCAAGATCAATCGCTGCAGCAACGGTTTCAGTGCCTGAGTGGAAACCTTCATAGACATCATGGGCAAAGACTGCTGCATTGGTCCAGGTTTCTCTTTTTGGACGGTACCCACCCAGGGTAGGTGGGAAAACACCTTGCCTCTCTAGTTGGCTTGATATTTTCCTGGCAATTACCTTCTCCAGCAGCTTGCCTATTGTATTCTGCATGGTTATAATTCGATATCCCTGAATTTTTTTGTGGTCTTTGTCAGGCTTCGGCAAGGGAATCAGATAGCTGTGTAACCATTCCTCCTTGATGCTAGCACTCCCTATACTGTTGTTGTACATGTCTGCTAGTTTCTCTAGCTCATTGTCGGTACACCTATTTATGTCGTCGTATCGTATGCCATCAGGACCTGGAGCACTGTTTTTTGATCGTCGAAGCACAGCCTTGATTTCTTTCACTGTCACTGTGTCTTCATCTGAAGTGGTCTGAGCCTTGCATCTGTCTGAGGTGACCTCCTTGGCCAGATTTCGGCCTCCCATGTCTGTCTGGTTGCTCTGCTCAAGGTAGCGTTCAAAGAGGGCTTTGCCCTTGTCCTCGTCAGTCCTCTGCCAGATGAGGTCAGCACCTTGGAAGTCAGAAATGCTCTTATTCTTGACTACACCACTCATGCTTTTATGTAGTCGCCAGAACAATTTCAGTGACTTGTCTGTGCTTACTCTTTGACACACCTCTGCCCATTTTTCGCTTTTAACCACCGTGACCAGTTTTTTTGAAATAGCTTACTTTTGTGTGCATCTCTCTTTCTAAGTGCAAGCAAGGACTAGGATGACCAGCTCTGTTCTTCTTGGCATTTTGCCATCTCCTTACAGCACTACGCTTATCCACCCAAGCCTTCTCCACCTCGAAACTCCACCACGGTGGCTGCTCCCAGCTTTTTTTCTGCGTTTCTGTGGTGACTTCAACGCTAAAGGCAGATCATGGGGAAACACTTCCTCAAATACACAAGGGGAGGAGCTCGAGACTGCACTGGAAACCATCGACCTGGTTTGTATCAACAGTGGCTGTGTCACCAGGATAGCAAGCCGTCCAGGCGATGAGGACAGTGCTATTGATCTGGCGCTAGTTTCACCTTCACTCACTACAGTGTGTAGATGGGGTGTCCTAGGACACCATGGCAGCGACCACCACCTTTGCAGCATATTGGTGGAGAAAGGCAGAACCAGGCAGCACAAGCTAAAGGTAAAGGCGTTCCAGTATGACAGTACAGGGCAAGATGTGGTGAGTAAAATAAGACGTGACAAGCGCATACAAAAGTAAAGGTTCTAGCTAGCACCTCAACACTTTTTTTCTCGTTGCAATTGACATCTTTTTATTGGTCAATATATTTCCCGTCTGGCAAAAAGGCTACATTCGCCATGGTGATTATTGTTCTAATCTCGTCAAGGTACCTTCCATCAGATGTTATGACTGTTCCGATATAGTTATACCAATTCACTTGTTTAAGAATATTCCCACTTACCTGTATATTATATTGTGGTATTTCCTTCTTCCTAGTGACTACTATAATCGGTGTCTTCATACAATTTAATTCTAACTCTAGTTGTTCACTATGTGCAACAACCACACCTACTAAACGTTTCAGATCCTGCTAATTTTCTGCAATCAACATTATCATCCACATATGATGTTATATCCCACAATGGTGATTCCTCTCATATCTATTGTTATTGGTGTCACGCCCCCCTCCCACCCTCACCCAATGATGATTCTTCTCGTACTCAATGTTATTGATGTTAGGTCCCTCGATGATGATTCCTCTCATATTGTGTATCATAGACTGGGGAAAGAGGAAGACCACAACCTAGATGGATTCAAGGTGTGATAGCTAGTTTACACGTGACAGCACCAGAGGCTTACAATGGAGAGACATTTAAATATACATTTTTGGGAGTAAAGTTCTAGACAGGACAAGCGAATTGATTACACCACCTGCCACACGTTCCAAATGTTGTGGGTTCGATTCCGGCGCACGTCGCTCTGTTCACGAGTGTAGTTTTCTCTGAAAATCCCTATGCATTGTCGCTGGAATTGCGTAGTTCGTACTTTGTGCGACGTGTTCGGCGACCCTCACCACGGAAAGATACTGCTCCATGTGGGATATCACCCGGTGCAATGAAGTCGATTCTCTTGACTTTTAACAGATTCAGGTCCAAACAAAATGTAAGTTTGGACCTAACGAAAATGGATGGCGGAAACTGTTAAATAGGAAGGTTTTGTTACTGTTATGGCTTAATGCCGGGGCAGTGATGAGCAGACCAAGATGTTTAAGACACATATGTGTTTTGTCGCCCAATCCTTGTTATAGAAAGAAAACTAAGGAAACACATATTACACGTTTTTTCGAATGAGTGTTATTGCAGCTGAACACCTCAAACAACAAATTCCTTACGTGGAATTTCGGCACCATAGATTCACTGTGAGCTTCACCAGAAGATGGAAAAAACGTCCCAGTTACACGAAATGGAATATTGCTTTGCTAGCAAACTCATTTTGTCGAAAATCCGAACCGAAAGCTCGCTAAGTGGATGTCATCTGCGGACTTATCTCTTCTGGTTTGAGTGGGGAGCTTCTTTTGGCGTAGGAAATGCCCAATATACGGATGTGAGGCTAAGCAGCGATATGCAGGACTTGACTATTCCTTGGGTGAACCCAGTAACAGAGTGCAATGTATCGGCTCTGCAATTATGGAAGCCTCCTTCGGGAATGCCCATGGTTTGCCCCTGCCTTTCCTTGAGGTCTGAACGGGATGTCTCTGGCCGTTCTAACTTGATCAGCTAGAATGTAGGTGACACAACAAAGTGAGAGTCGAAAGTCCGTTGAAAAACCCTCACCACATCGGTCAGCAAAAGCCCCCGCAGAAGTCGGATGTGTCGGCCTAAAGAAGCAGTATCGCAGCTCGGCTTTAAACAGGCACAACGCAATTACGTCCGAGTGGGAGTCGAAAAGTTCCTCGAAACACCCGGGAAGGTTAACCCGATTAACAAACGAACGCAGAAGTCGGATGTGTCGGCCTAAAGGCGCAATATTGCAGCTCCGCTGTAAACAGGCACAACGCAATCACGTCCGAAAAAGTCTCTGGATGAACGCAGAAGAAGAAGAACACCTCAAACGGCGTCTTGTCTTTGTGAGGACCATATATAATTTCAGCGTTAAGGCAAACATCAGCGACTGCCGTAATCCACTTATGTATCATAGACGTACATCCATACCATGTTTCCTCGCACCATTAAATTCTCTACGATCATATTTGCTATCATTAGGAGGAACATGCAGATGTGCCTGCCAAAAACATTGTCAGCAGTTCAGCCATAGCCTTGCAACGGAACGTATATTGCACTGGATTTATTATCCCGTAGGTAGACTGCCCTTCATTTGTGATATTATCTACCACATGAGGTTACATACCGGACATCTTAGATATTGACATTACTTAAATTTATTTTCGTAGTTTTGAATAAGTGTGATTTTCTTTAGATATTATGCTATACGTTCTTCAGAATAACTATTTGCATTACACAGCCTTTACTCCATAAATTATTTTTCTTGTCTCCCTTGTTCTTTAAAGAATTCATTTCAATTTATTTCCCTTGAGACTATGAATTCCTATTAGACAGATTTCTACATTTTTATCTATGAAACATTACAATGATTGAAATGAGTTGCAATATTCATAAAAGAAATAATGGCTGCAGCAGGATGTAACAATAGCAAAGAAAACAGTCAGGTATGTGTAACTCCCGAAAAAAGAAAAAGTGAGATATACTAACACGGACAGTGTACATACCTTACAACGAACTCCACAACGGTGAACATAAATTTTTAAAGACGGAAAAAAGGGAGGGGGGATAATAGAATATAACAAAATAAAACATAAAAATAAGTATACTACAACACAACGACAGACACGAAAATTGACACTGGGGTCCATTTTATCCCATGGTAGTTGTAGGGTTAAACATTGTTAATATGGTAGCAGACAGGTTGTATTATATATCAAATTAAATGTCGTTAAATGTAGAAAATTACTGTGTAAAAGCTCACGGCAGTTCGGGAAGTCGTTTCAGACGATTAATTATCCCAGTGCAGTACATCAGTTTAACCAGGGTGGCAGAGGTGTTTCCAAGGCACCAGGTGTCACAGGGCTGACCGCTAGCGGCCGCTAGGTCACTGTAGCGCGGCCATCAGATCAGCTCAGCTGCGCTCTTGCTCGTTGTATGATCTAGGAGTAAGCTATACACTGAGTGTGTGGGTTCGTGCCCACATCAGACGACAACAATACGACAACCATCAAAGTGAAAAGGACTCAAGTAAACTCTGGTGCAGTGACAATCAACAGTATATTGACTGTTTGCAAAACATCAATGAAGTACTCACATGTCTACGATGCTGATGCCTTCAGGCACTCACACCCGTCAAACATTGCCTCATCAGTCTCACAATGCACACTGTCGACCCGGCTACGGTCCTAACTGTCTCGGTTACCTTCATGCTATCTTACCTGATGCTAGAAGCATTTACACTATCCCACTCGGGTGTCAGAAGCTAAACCTGATCCATGACACCTCGTCCGATGCCTGCTCGTGTAAGTAGTTGCGATGTATTGTGCAGTGTCCTCATGTGAGTGGAGTGCATGCGTGCCTTGGAGGTACAATGTTCCAATGTCCCTGCTAGATGTGAGTCCTCTCAATGCTGGCCACCAACTGCCCCACGACAACCGTTTTGTTGTTAATCTACGCACTTGTGACGTCGCCCTTGTTCCGTCAAAGTGCTATATGGTGCTCTTCTTCCACTTTCATCTTCTAGTGCACTTGCCTACTCTTTTAACTCTGTCTGGCTGTCATTCAGGCCATGACACCAGGGCGGGGTTTATATACTGGCCAAGACCTATTGACGCGTCGTCGTCGAGCGTCCTGGGCAACAGGTCCCTTCGGGGTCCTGGCTAAAGTCAGTAGGATCGCCGATTCCTTCGAAGTCGGAGAGTGTCTGCCTGTACGGCGAGGAACCACTAGTCTGCACACCTATAAGCCAGAAATGGGACAACGGATACTCACGCAAACCTCAGGTCCTGTATGACATCACACTGATGTTGGACAACAGGATGTCTTCATCCGACATACAGACTTCGCGTTGGAGCTCAAGCCAACGAACACAAGCAAGCAAGCAAGCACCAGTTTAACCGTTGGTGATCACGTGAAATGGCAACCATGACCACCCACGATTATTGATGCCGGAAATGATGATACCGACGGTGTCATCACCACATCACCACGGAGACTACACGTTTAATTTTCTTGTGTCAGGTCGGTGTTCTTGGCCCAGTTATTCCATATTGCCTAGCCATCCAAATACGTATCTCGCTGCCTTCTCTTGCCTTCTTTCCGACTTCATTCTCAATTCACAAAACCTATACAATATGAAATGTAATAATATATCACTAAATGTGATGAGAAAGTTCATCTTGAATTATCCACAATATAGACAGGGCTGGTCATGAAACTACTAGATGACACAATTCAGGGCTATATAAAATGAAAACTGTCTAGAAGTGCAGACATCCACCGGGTCACTCCTTCTTAGTTTTCACACTAGGACCACCATCACATCTCTATTGCTTTCAGTTTCCCGCATTATCTTTCTCCTAGTTTTTAATCACTTACCACTTCCGCTCTTTTACCTGGGATCTTCACTGAATCGTTACCATTCCCTACTCCGGTCCTAATGACCCACAAACTCCCACTGCTGTCTACATAAGAGTAACAAGTGACATAAATAACAAAAGAAAAGAATGATCAAATCAGTCAGAAGGCCACCAAAACCTGCTCAAGACGACTACCACGTTATGAACAGACATAAACAAGTCATTATTCTGAGCCTCAGAACAGGACACAATAGATTACGCAACCACATGTATACAAAATTCAAGATTGGTGACTCAGCCATGTGCACATGTGGTTTGGCGTCGCAGACAGCAGAGCACATACTCCAGGATTGCCCAAACTACAACATATCCAGGCGAACCTTCTGGCCTAGAGAGACAACAGTGGAAGATAAACTCTATGGACAGCTGAATGAACTAACAAGGACTGTTAGATTCATACAAGAGACAACATTGCAGTTATAGATGTATTTCAGGCGAACGAAAGAAGAAGCAGAAGAACAAGTGACATTCATGTTAGTATCACAGCCTGGGATTCTCAGATAAATAACAAGACATTTTTTTTTTCATTTTATCTTCATTATCTTAATAGTTTTCATTCTTCTCATCCCGTTTTCATGCCTTACTATAGCCACTGGAGAATCTTCTCCGTGATTATATGTTGTGTTTTGTGAATGTATTTGTTTGCTGATGAAGACTAGTCACCGCAACGTCCTTCATTTTAGTAATTCTGTTCTGTACAGCTGAATTACTTTATGTTATTTTATATTGTTTAGCAGTGAATATGGAGCGTTTTTACAAGCTGCACCACAATGTTATATATAAGATACTAGTGACTAACTGGCTGACTGGCACCTTGCCGTCTTGACAAACGATAGTTTGTAAATTGTAGTTATACCTCTCCATAACACAAAGCCTGGGCTGAATTTACAGACCATGTCTTGCCCATACACCAAGATCCCTCTCTCAGCATGTCTAGTTTACTCCATAGGAAAGGTAACACCAATACGTCAAGAACAAGATAAGCTACAGAAACTGCCGGATCAGCAAGGCAATACTTTAACTGTCCGCTTGTTGGAGCTTCGATCCTAGACCAGTTGCCAACCATGAATTTGGGCCTGGTTTGCCCTGCCATGACATTCAGTATCTAGGTTGGGTAAGGCTTGTACCCTCCCAACTGCACACCTCCGCCCGAAGCAGTTGGCAAAATGTGGGGTGTTGGATTTGGTGAGCGCGCACCCCAACATTCGGCGCTAACAGAAAGCAGGTAGTACCTTCTACTGTCACACGGTAGCTCAGTCATATCTGACTAAGACCTGACTTCTAAGATACTAGTAGTACACATGTTAGCTATACAATATGGGGTAATGGTTGTTGACACGATGTGTATTGTTGTTGCTATTGTTGGTATTGTTGCTTTTGTTGTTGCTGTTATTGTTAGTATTATTATATGCATGGCGTTGTTAATGTTTTTATTATTATTGCTGCTGTTGTGACTGTTATTATTATTATTATTATTATTATTATTATTATTATTATAGACATATTATTATTGTTGTTAATGTTATTGTCGTTTTTGTTTTTATTATTGTCGCTGCGAATTTTGTTGTTATTGTTGCTGTTATTTCTGATATTATTGTTTCTGTTGTCATTATATTCCTGTTGGTATTTTTTATTATTATTGTTGTCTTTGTTATGTTAATACTGCTGCTGTTATTGTTACTGTTGTTATTGTTACTGTTATTATTATTGTTGTTGTCATTTTCTTCCGGTCGAATGTGGTACCATCGTCATCATCTTCATCATATATAACTAGTTTCGCACAGTTAATGTACAGCACAGACTGCAAGATTCCCCAACCATTGTGCTCCAGGTGTTGTTCAGACAGACTCACAATAAGAACTGGCAACTCGCATCATATAAAGACAGTCCACATTCTTTGGGTATGTCATAAAAAGTGGAAAACTAGGGCATGTTGTTACAACAGGAAAGCTGGAGGGGAGGAAAGCCGGCAGAGAACAAGAGAGTAGATGTTGGACAGTTTGACATCACGGCATAGAGGAACGCATCTAACGGAAATGGGCGGCGATATACTAGACAGAAGGCTGTGGACAGACATGGTCACCAACGGCATAAGGCATGGACTACAAGAAGAAGTGGACACTTCAAAATTTATATTACAATGTAATTGGATAGAACAGTGAACAAACAGGTCTATCCAGCAAGAACTCAGTATTTTAAAAAAATGGTTAGTAAGGTACACAAAACTACAAATTGAAAACTAGAAATGACCCGTAAGTCTCCCTAGTACTGGAACAGACACATATGGTGAGATTTCACTAAGGTATTAGGAAAGGCTTTCCAGTAGAAGACCAAGAGAGCACAGAAAAGTCATTGCCCTCAGATAAGGAGAAAGCTCACTCAGCTAAACTGAAGACGAGTAATGTCCCGACCACACAGCTCTCCTGTTCTGCTATTATTTACTGTAATACTACCACGTCATTGTCTAACACGACTACACACACGTCTCCAAGAAAAATTAAACAACTTAGTAGCATGAGATTATAAGCTTATAATGAATAAATCAGGGAGGTGCATGCGCCTTGGGCATTATTATTATACACAACTATTAATACACAAAAACATAATTGTTCTTGAGTATCTCGTAGCTAACGTGATGACTGTGAGAATCAGCAGTGGTTCGAATCGCATCGGTAACTTACAGGGTATGTGAGCCGACCGCTCAGAAAACAATGGCAAACTACTGAGCGTAATCTTGCCAAGAAATCAATATACAGTTAAACGATGCTGGTGTTGACAGCGATGTCCCGTAAAGGATATGCAAAAAAAAATCCATAACATGTGACCATCTAAAATGGTCTGTCTCTGAAATTCTCAGGAACACCAGACAAAGTTCGGGCACAATAGACTAAAGCTGACTTTCCTTTTGTCTTAGGCAAATTTCAGTACGAATAACACTTGTTCATCTTTTCAACTTACTGTAAAATGTGGTTAATCTTGCTAACTGTTGTTTCCCGTTTGGTCTAAGCTATTAGTCTTTGGTTGTCTCTGAGGTAACAGATTGTTCAATTAGATTAAGTCCCAAGGCTGGGATGATTCTGAGTTCGACCCTCCGGATGCTGATGTTCCTCGTTCAGGAACACACGACATGGTAAAACATGGGCAAAAACATGTATCCATAATCAAAAAAATTAGGAGAAAAGGAAAAAGGGATGGGATCACTATAGCCAGTGTGACATGATAGATTGATGACAGAGGACCTAGTTAGTAGTGTTCTCTGGAAATATATCTTGAATAATAAATAACAAGATAAAGGGTATGATTTAGCACGTTTTGTCTAGTGGTCACTCAAATGAGCTAATCATTCCCGCAATAGCCTTTTTGGAGAACCACTTTTCTTTGGCTCAAACCCCCACTGTGAGACCACTATGTATCTACACAGAAATTTATAAAAGAAGTAAAAGGTTTCACCAAGACCAAAAGAAGATCTGAACTATTAGCCCCTGCACAACTGAGGATCCATCTCACTCATTATACTGTCGACAGTGTGCTATTCGTCCGTCACATTAGATCTTCTCTTATTTATTTTGTCAGTGTGACCTATATCAGTTTTGTCCAATTGCTTTAGGACTGTAGGATTCAGTGTTTGTAGACAAACTCAACAATAACTGTACATTACATCTGTTGGACAAGACATCTACATGACAGTTTCTTGACAAAAGTGGGACATACATTCACAAGGAATTGTGTACACCAGCCATTGTACAAGACTTACATCATAAAAGATACTTGACAACATCTATACAAGACTTTTCACAATATGTATAATCAACCACAGCACTTAAGACAGTCACCAGAGACAACACTTGACAGCAACTGTATCAGAAATTCACTGGGGACATGTACTTAAAACACTGATTCATTAATTACACAATTTATTGAGTTGATGGTGAGTTGAGTGATGACCAGTGTTTCATCCCCTGGCATGTCAACACTTCAATAATTACATTGAAAATGTATAAAATATGCCATACATGCATGTTGATAAACAAGATACAACACCTCCCCTTTTACTCCACCACCCAATAACTAACTCTCCTCCTCCTCTCTAATATCTAACTACACCATCCCGTTACAGTATTTGTTTCTATCATCATTTCCTGTCTCTTGGGAATTTAGGAAATCCTATCCATGGGCAACTCAAGGAAGAAACTACTGTTCTGTGTCTGTTGAATCCTTTTATCATCAGCATTGATGTTGGACAAGCTCCAGTTAGCAGCTTCCCCAGAATAAGCTTCATGGCAGGTTCATTTCTCTTGAAGACAAGATTTGGTATGATGATATGGTACTGCATCTCACGGTTGATCAGGCTGTCAGTGAAGGCTGTCACTGGGTACTTCAATAATGACATACATAATGTCCCATACATTGCAGCTACTCACTTAGCCAGATCAACTTCCCTACTGTTCAATCACATTCTTCAAGAATCACTGTGTGAGCATCCGGCTGGATATTTTCTAAGTTTAGTCTTAGATAAACAAACACTCCAAGTTACCTCACAGTTTTCTATGAATGTAATTAATACTACAAGACTTGCTGTTATTCTCAGTTGACCTTTGACTGACTCAAAGATCACTGTCCAGTTCACCACTATTATAGTGCTTCAGATTGTGTTATGCTCCCATTTGTGCATTCAGCTGTTTGAGAGCTGAGAGAAAATTCTTCTGAGATTTTCCTGCCTTTTGATAGGGAGTCACTTCTGGAAACTAGGACTTCTGGTTAGTTATCCCAGATGATATATGGAAGGCCTCTCCACCATACTGTTCTCTGTCGATATACAAAATGGCACAACATCTCTTTACATATGTTAAAAGATAATGTTATTATACATCAACAGACACAGATTGGGGATGAAGAGGAAAAGGATGGGTGTGGTCCAAACACACCTCTCCTAGTTGACAATGTAGTGAATTTCACTGTGATGTACTGTGGGTGATATTTTATTATTCACCTTTATCTGTGGTAATCACAAGCCTATATGTGGAGACAGAGGTAGCTTACACAATTATAAGCATTTTGAAGCAAGCATTGTGACATAGCGACATGGGACAGGCATTGTGAAGGGAAATGGAAAATAGGCATTTACACCTGCAATATGCAATAGGTATTAACTAATGGCATTTACCAAATTAGCAGCCCAAACATCACTTCCAATGGTTGTCATGTTGGTGCATGAATGTCCTATTCCATATACACTTACACAGCAATGCCAGACCTCACCCCTTTTTCACCAGACTTGTCTCACAGGTACATCATCATCATCATCATCATCATCATCATCATCATCATCATCATCATCATCATCATCATCATCATCATCATCATCATCATCATCATCATCATCATCATCATCATCATCATCATCATCATCATCATCATCATCATCATCATCATCATCATCATCATCATCATCATCATCATCATCATCATCATCATCATCATCATCATCATCATCATCATCATCATCATCATCATCATCATCATCATCATCATCATCATCATCATCATCATCATCATCATCATCATCATCATCATCATCATCATCATCATCATCATCATCATCATCATCATCATCATCATCATCATCATCATCATCATCATCATCATCATCATCATCATCATCATCATCATCATCATCATCATCATCATCATCATCATCATCATCATCATCATCATCATCATCATCATCATCATCATCATCATCATCATCATCATCATCATCATCATCATCATCATCATCATCATCATCATCATCATCATCATCATCATCATCATCATCATCATCATCATCATCATGTGCTCTTTCCCCACTGAGTAATGTCCACAGTAGGTAACAGAAGCTCAATTGCATAGCAATTGTTCACATATGCACCAAGCACATATGGGAAAAACATGTTTAGTCCTTGTAAATTTGCATGAGCCATACATTATATTCAGCCAACTAAGACACAGGTTCACACACCTATGGTCCTTCTAGGAACTAGTTTATATGAACCAACCAACAGTAAAGGTACCAGTATAATCTTCAGAGAGAAATTGTATTAATTCTCTTGAGCATATAGCCACCAGGCATCACATTAACTTAGCAATTCTGGCGTGCCATCACCGTCCTGTTTACATATGGATATTTGAAGCATCTTTCTTTCTACTAATGTGAGAGGCTACTTATCAAAGCACCAGCTCATTCACTCCAACATTCTCAGCTTTTTTACAAAGGAACTTGTCATGTTTTATCACTCATTCCAATTCAGACTGCCATATGTTAACTCGCTAGAGCAAAGGTACAGTTGATTTACGAATGAGTCATGATAGGCATGAAGAATGCACAAGGGGTTTGGGTTTGCGAATTTGCATGAGTGTACTATACATTCATACGAACTAATAATAAAAATCTGGAGGACAGAAGAATTACCCCATGACTGGAAAGAGTCATTATTGATACCTATCTTTAAGAAAGGAGACAAGTTCCAATGTGGAAATTATAGAGGAATATCACTACTGTCCACAAGCTATAAGATACTATCCGCAGTATTACTAAATAGACTAAAACCATATTCAGAAGACATATTAGGTGACTACCAGGCGGGTTTTAGACAAAACAGATCAACAATAGATCAGATATTTATCTTACGACAAATAGCCGAGAAACATTGGGAATATAAAAGAGATCTCCATAACATTTTTGTGGATTTTAAAAAGGCTTATGATAGTGTCCATAGGAATAGTCTATGGAATGCTATGCAGGAATTTGGAATACCAAGGAAGTTAATCAACATGACCAGACTATGCATGGAAGATACTTATAATATAGTAACATATAAAGGCAGGAAATCAGACCTCTTCCAAATAACATCTGGCTTGAAACAGGGTGATGCACTATCGCCGCTACTCTTCAATCTGGCTCTAGAGAAAGTTGTAAGTAAGGTAAAGGAGGAATGTGATATTGGAGGAACATCCAAGCTGCTTGGTTTGCAGATGATATAGATATTATAGGGCAAAGTGAACAAAAGACATTGGAAATATTGACTCACTTAAAGGGAAAAGCCCAACAGATGGGGCTGGTTATCAACCAAGATAAGACAGAATATATGGTAATTTCAAGAGACGGAATGGCTAGAAACTCTGGCCACATACAAATAGATAATATGACCATTAAAAGAACGGAAACATACAAATACCTGGGTACAATCTGCAACTGCTCCAACATCATAAGGGAAGAAATACAAACTAGAATCAACTCTGGAAATAAGATATACTATGCACTACAACATCTACTAAAATCAAAGGCGCTATCTCGTAACACCAAAATCACAATATACAAAACACTGATCAGACCAGTTGTGCTGTATGGCTCTGAAACCTGGAGTACAACGAAAGGAGACGAAGCCTTGTTACAAACCGTTGAGAAGAAAATTTTAAGACGCATCTTTGGACCCATTAGGGATACACAAAGTGGAGAGTGGAAAAGAAGAAGTAACAAAGACATTTATGATCTGTTTAAGTCCCCGCTAATCACTGGTATCATGAAGGCTAATAGACTACAATGGCTGGGGCATATAGAAAGAATGGAAGATAATAGGGAAACAAAACTCGCTTACACTCAGGAAATAAATGACCGTAGACCCCGAGGTAGACCAAGAAGGCGGTGGAGAGATAATACATGTACAGACCTACAAGCACTTGGAATCAACGACTGGCAAGAGAAGGTCCACCAGAGAGACGAATGGAGACGGATTGTATTTGCAGCAAAGAACCTCAATGGCTCGGAACGCTGAAGAGGAGGAGTACTATACATTCATCAACCATACGCAACCAGTCACAACAGAGGAATGATATGTACTTGGAGTATTACAGCGTGAAAGACCTGTCAAGGTTGAAGAAGCAGTATTTAGAATACTGGCGCACAGAAGTTAGGTTTTCACTTTCACATTTTCTTCACAAAATACTCATATATTCTTCTCATTCGGTTACTAGGCATAACTACAACATTAAAGTATGTTTTAAAGTGGTACCTGTTGTCCAGAGAACAATATATTACTGAATCTTTAAGGGCATTGTTGGGTCATCACATCACAAACTAACGACCGCTCAGGTTGGAATCCCCGCTCAAACTAATTAGATTTTAAAATATGGCCCAGGAATAGCGTGGGCTCATTACTTATTAGCCAATGAAAAAGCAAGCGCATACCACTGCCCTCCCCTAACTCGTTCTGGAACATACTATTTCCAAGAATCGTCCTTCTATCTGGAAACGCCGCTTAAATCGAAAGTATTTTTATGAATGTGTCGGGCTGGGAATGGGGAGTTCTGATCCATTATGCTACAGCCAGGTCAGCCAGACCTTCCTCTGTTGTGTGTACCATGACTTGATGTGCTGCCATAACCTAAATTATAGCAGGGCAAAGGTCATGGCCGTGTTCAAGAATTGGACACTTGGATCGTGAAAAGTGGATACTTTTCACACAACGTGGAAACGTTGGGGACTCACTTCCCAGGTTAACATGGCCGTGTTCAAGAATTGGACACTTGGATCGTGAAAAGTGGATACTTTTCACACAACGTGAAAACGTTGGGGACTCACTTCCCATGTCAACAGGAAGCGGGGTCCGGATAGGGATTCTAGTGGTGGATTTCGTCGAGTACGGACCACGTAGCCCAATACACGTATAAAACTACAACTGGCGTTTGAGTCGACTACTGTTCGAGTTCACTACAGTTCGAGTTATATCTAGTACTGTTGTGAGTTGGTGAAACGTGTGTAGAACATTAGTTAATCATCAGCAAAGTTAAGTGCTGAGAAACGACCAGGGTGCCGACTGGAGAAGAAGAGAAGAATTAGTCATATCCCTTATTGGACACGAGCAGCAAGAAATAAGAAGTATTTGCAAAAGTACGCCATTAAATCGGCCAACCCATAGCGCAGTCGCATCCTGGCAGATGGGGGAATTCGTCCAAACGATCCTGGAGACCACATGGTAGGACTTTACGCATGTAACAGTCGTAAATTTAAAGTTGGAAGTTGACAACTGATGATTCGACGAACAGAGCAGTTACTAACGGACATTTAAAGTTCACACACGGTGAATCTATGAAGGTAATCATCACTAACTCAAGCGCTGAAAGCATACAGGGTAATGTTGTAAATAACGAACTTTCATAATGGACTGTAATATCAAACACATTTGTGAAAATATAAAGCGCCTACTGTGTCACAACGTAAACAGAGACAGTCATGGCCAGATACAGTTTGCATAAATTCGATAGATGGACGCATAGGTCAACGAATCGAGATATGAAAACGTGATCAGCCAGTCTGAAATAAACCGTCAATGATGCGTGATAAATGTACTAGCATACGAAAGTCGTGTGGATTTCAACATAGACATGAACAGTATAATCGCACGCCAAAAAAAGAACTGCAATGAAAAACATTGTCATAGTGAACACGACAAGTATAACGAAACACGTGATACGAGCTGTGTGAATCACATTTTTAATAAATTACAGCAGAAAGTCTGACCCGACCTAATTTACAAATAAATAAATGTTTTGCGTATCCTTTTACAGGACTTAGCTGTCAACAGCAGCATCTTTCAGCTGTCTGTTGATCTCTTGGCAAGATTACGCTCAGTAGTTTGCCATTGCTTTCTGAGCGGCCGGCTCAGTATCCGCAAGTCACGAGCGGGGGTCGAACCACCTCAGTTCTCGCTCCGCTGCGAGACTCTGCGTGATAAACGGGATTACAGAGAGAAAGTGTTGTAACCCCACAGCCAGAGAGACCGGCAATTTACAAATATTTCATGGAATTTTGTAAGCGCAACAAACTTGACGCGGGACATCTTGCTTATGATCGAGAGGTTTTCCGGAAGGTTGTTATGGGAGCGAGGTTCTGCAAAGGATATGCTATTGAATGAATGAATGAATGAACAAACTTGTATGAAAATTTCGCTAAATACATGAATATGTTAGTCAGAAATAACGAAGGATTCAGAAAATACAACAAAAATAATATTGCGGATGCAAACAAAAAGTCGACAAACTACAAGAATGTAGTTTTATTTCAACAGTTAAAGCTGGGCCACGAGCCTACGATTTGCAGACTGATTATTTCAACACAAGCGTTTACAGATAACAGGATGTACGTAGGTCTTAGCGGAAAAGTTCTAACTAATGATGTCAACATATTTTATTAGGATGAAATTATAATGCAAATTACTACATTTGAAGTCTAATGACTTTCTTTAAATCGGAGAATAGCGGTCATTGACATTACATGGTCACAAATAATTATCATTCCAACAATATGTATGTGTTATGAGCAGAGTGGGGGTACGGGGTGTCAGGCAATGGTAGCACTTTTGGTATAGATGACTCTCATGTCCTTTTCATGACCCAAACCCCACTGGTCCAAGCCTGACACCCAGCACTTGTGCCTCCTAGTAGCTGTCAGCATGAGACAGCGGCCACTCCCCCCTCCTGGGCAACAGCTGTGAGAGGCTGGATAAACCAGACGTAGATAGCCGATTTGGTGTCGAACCAAGCGGTGAATTAGGGTATGCCTACCCAGCATGTGAAGGATTCGGCAGACTGCACGGAAGAAATCATTCCTGATTCAACGGGCAAGACGGCGTGTAGATGCAAAGCGTTGTGGAACGTTATGAGCACGGCAAGGCACGTAGAGCGCCCTGGTCATCCACTTCACATGTATTCGTCTCCAGTCGTCTTGACTTGTCTTGCCACTGGACCCAGATGGACTCTGACGAGAGAGTGAGTCGACGAATTGCGCAACTCTTCCTCACTTTAATCCAAGTCATCGCGCAAGTCATTCTTCATCCAACGTCATATATCACCTTAACGCCCTGTGGCGATGGGCGAGCAGCGAAGCGGCAGGCGTGGGTACGCTGGCAGCCGTAGTCGCAGACCTGCACACAGGCAGCTCAGGCCATATGGTCGTCTTCTACTGACCGGAGCAGCAGTGGGATTCGGCAGCCCCCTGAGTGACTGAGCATCCCTCTATAGGAAAGCACTGCTCACCTCCATAGCATGAGGAAGGGGCTAGAAAAGGTGCCCTAAACATTGCCTGCTCCATCACTACCTAACCAGCTAGCCGCGGTTGGTGGGTACCCTAAACTGTAGTCGACATACAAAGAAATAACAGGTAAAGTTAAAAGAGCAAACCATATTCCCTTAACAATCGGAACTTAAAATTACGCACCCTACTTGACAGAGACGGCGCGTCGGGTCCAGAGAGACGAACAGCACTGATTGGGAGAGAGCTTGGCAAGTATAACGTCGACATTGCAGCCTTGAGCGAGACACGACTTGCAGAAGAAGGCCAAATCTGTAAAATAGGTGCCGGCTACACATTTTTCTGGAGTGGAAGGAAAAGCGAGGAAAGACGCCAATCCGGTGTGGGATTTGCCATTAAGTTGGCCCTGGTTTGGAAACTAGCTGGATTTCCAAAAGCTATAAACGACAGGCTCATGACAATTAAATTGCCCCTGCTTAGTGGAAGGAAGAATGCAACCATTGTGAGTGACTAAGCACCAACTATTACCAATGAAGATGATGTCAAGAACAAGTTCTATGAGGACCTGCACAATGTATTAACATTTGTTCTCAAAGGAGACAAACTTATACTCCTTGGGGATTTCAACGCCAGAGTAGGCATTATTGGAAAGCACGGAGTCGGAAACTGTAACACCAATGGACCCCTCCTTCTTCAGACATGTGCCGAACTCGATCTCCTGATTACCAATACAATTTTCCGTCTCCACGTGGGAAACAGGACATCGTGGAAGCACCCTCGCTCGAAACACTGGCACCTCATTGACTATGTCATCGTCAGGAGGAGTGACAGACAAGACGTTTGGATGACAAAATCCATGTGTGGTGCCGAATGTTGAACAGACCATCGTCTCACTATCTCGAAAATAAACATACATATCAAACCACCACGGCGTTCTCAAGGGGTGCAAATGCAAATGCAAAAAAAAAAAAAAACAAAAAAAAAAAACAAACAAACAAAACAACAACAACAACAACTAAATGTCACCCTCCTAAACAGCAGCTGTCGTTTGTAAATATGCTGAAAGACCGCCTCAAGCCCAATGCTGCAGCTAAACAGGATACAGAAACATAGTGGAGAGCCCTGAAGGACATAATTTACAGCACTGCTATGGAAATCCTGGGTCCAACCCCCCGAAAGCATAAAGACTGGTTTGATAAAATTTCCGAAGACATCAACCAATTGCTGGCCGAGAATCATCTTCTCGTCAAGGCACATTTGAATGATCCGATGTCAACATAAAAAAGGTGTCTTCGAGAACATTCAGAGAGTAGTGCAGCAGAAACGTCGGCACATACTGGACTCCCGGATGAGCAGCAAAGCTGATGAAATTCAAGGCTTTGCTGACAGACATGATACGAAAAACTTCTACGACTCACTGAAAGCGGTCTATGCTCATACATCACCAGACATAGTTCCCCTCCTCAGTGCAGATGGGGGAACATTGGTCACCGATAAGAAAGAAATCATTCAACGCTGGGCAGAGCATTTAAGCAACATCTTAAATGCAACTACCTTCTTCGACGATGAAACCATCAACTGCCTTCCTCAAGTTCCCACCAATGATACACTTGATGACCTGCCAACCATAGTGGAAGTAAACAAAGCCATCCAGCAACTCTCCAGCGGCAAGGCACCTGGTTCTGACTCCATCCCAGCAGAGATATACAAGGCAGTTGGACCGGTCCGAACAGAGCAGCTTCACCAAGTCTACTGCGGCACTCTTTTAAAGAGCTAGTTTGTGCTAGGAGAATATTGTGAAGTCTAGCGTTGTACATCTGAGTGTTATGGTGATGGTGTTCATCCTAGTTTAAAACTACAAGTGGCTTTTGAGTCGACTACTGTTCGAGTTCACTATTGTTCGAGTTATAGCTAGTACTGTTGTGAGTTGGTGAAACGTGTGTAGAACATTAGTTAATCAACAGCAAAGTTAAGTGCTGAGAAACGACCATGGCGCCGCCCGGACAAGAAGAGAAGAATTAGTCATATCCCTTATTGGACACGAGCAGCAAGAAAGAAGAAGTGTTTACGTAAGTACGCCAATAAATCGGCCAACCCATAGCGCAGTCGAATTTTGGCCTGTGCCAATTACCCACACATAACCACATGATACAGGCATCTTTCTCACCTGTCTGCAAGACATGTCTCATCCTATTCATGCATTGAGTATCCTACTCAGTCGTATATTCAAATATCTATTGCCTAGTTTACTGAGGTGGCTCCTATCAGGAGTGACACTGTCACACAGTCCTGGTAATATTTCTCTTTATATATAGGGTCTCATAAAATCATACATATACCATATACAGTATATATATATATATATATATATATATATATATATATATATATATATATATATATATATATCGAGAGAGAGAGAGAGAGAGAGAGAGAGAGAGAGAGAGAGAGAGAGAGAGAGAGTGGGAGAGAGAGAGAGAGAAAGAGAGAGAGAGAATCGTGCACATTAATACGTGAAAAGATTTAGTGAAGTACAATTACTATACCTGACAGAAAATCGACTGTCCGTTCAAAGATATATTACTTATTTATTTGCCTAGCACTACCCACGAGAATTTTGTAAACGTATCAATACAATGATAAACAGAGATTCGTGCTACAACCCTACCACTATCATAAACAGCAAAAGAGGTATACCAATATTTAACCAACAACAAAGATTAGAAAGGTGGGCAGATTACTTTCAAGAACTACTTAACCCCACACATAATAACATAGAAAACCCCACTCTTGTGCCTGAAAGCCATGGAAAAAAAGAACAAAATTTCATTCCTATAGAAGTCAAAGCAGTTATACAGAAAATTCCTAAAAACAAATCACCCGTTTCAAATGGAATAACCACAGAAACTAAGGCCTGTGGGGAAACAGGAGTTAAATGGTTAACAAGACTTTTTAATATAGCATGACAAAATGAAAATTCCCAGATGGTTGGTAGCAGTCAATAATAGTACCAATATGGAAAAGCAAGGCAATAAGAGAGAGAGAGTTCGAAACAATCAGAGGTATATCACTCGTGAGCCATTTAGAGATAATGTGTGCAAAACTATTGGAACAAATAGCTAGACTCATAGTTGAACATCAGTTAAGCAAAGTTGTCAGAGTTTTGGGGGACGTAGGGACAGGACATAGAGAGGACAAGGGACAGAATAGAGTCAAGGACTACAGAGATAACGATAGACATGACATGGGTAAGGGCACAGGGATGTCATAAGACAGGACATCTACAGGACGGTAGAGAGATTAGAGACAGGACATCGGTGGGGACACAGAGATGTGACAGACAGGACACCGACAGGACACGAACTAATGATACGAGGGGACATAAGTTCACGGGACGCTGTCCTGAACTGACCAGACGGTATTACACAGAACGACCCATTACAACACGGGCGGTGTCAAGAACCTGAATTCATACAGGCATGCTGGCCACTTCATTCATCCCTCACGATCACAAACACGATGGTATGAATGGTATGTAATAAATCAATATTTATTCTACACAATTACAATCAGGCGATATGGCCACACAGATATATACAGCTCGCTTCTCGAGCATACATTAATCGCACTCAAATACTCAAACACATTATTCACACTCGCTATGTCTAACTGCGTCCTGTCTACTACATAGTGGCTAGAGTAACATCACACAGTTCTTGTCGCTCTAACTGTCAAGTCCGGTCTGCCTGAGTTTACAGGTCTCGTTCAGTTACTGGTCCTTAGTTCTCGTGCGGTCAGCAGCGCTGCGTGCTGTGTCACTTGTCACGCAGTTCAGTAGTCCAGTACTCGTTACCCTACAGCTGTACTACCGTTCAGTCTGTTTACGGGTAGTTCCCCGTGGCCAACGTCCACTGTCCTATCTTGGGAGTTGATCCCCGTCATGTCCTAGTTATGACACGTGCGTGTCCTATCTATGTCCTGTCCTAGACTGTTTGGAGTTCTATCTCCGTATACTGTCTCTCTCTATCTATACCCTTGTAAAGATCCTTATCTCTGTCTTGTCTCTGTCCTTTCCTCACTTCTGTCTTTGTCCTACTTCTATCTATATATCCAGCTCTTTAACACGCTCTCGTCCTCCCCCACTGTATTGCGTCACCAAATTCAAGTTATTGGGTGTGACGCAATCTGTCGTAACATCTAAAAAAAATTAGTTGGGTCTACTTTTGTCAAAGTGCTGGCTAGGGTTAACTAATCATGTCCTGGGTATAATCAATGACTTATAAAAGTCCGATGTCACACTGTTGTTTTATCCACTGGCTTATAATCAGCGTCTCACAACTGTATTGTTGGCCAGAGTCCACACTCATCTTCATTACACATATGGAAGCTGTATCGAACCAAAGCCTAAAATCTCATTAAGACCTGCTTTTCAAGATGACGATTGACCGACATCCCGAACAGATTGTCCCTGTTACGGTTACAAAACATGAATAACATTCATGGCTTCCGTGTAATGTTTCTCCAACTATTACATGTTGTGTGTTAACTAATGTTCACCTCTCTAACTTCCGTTAGTGGGTAAATCTTTCACTGTGTTCTCAAAGTTTCCTAAGTCTGTTATGTCCCCTGTTCATAAGTTTCCCCTCTTTCCTTTATACTGCTGTCTGTATTTTTATCTGTAAGTATATATGGTTGTTTGCGTGTTTATTTAACCCTTAGTGTATGCTTAAATCACAAACATAGATGTATGTCTACAATTTACGTGAATGACGTTTTCAAGCATCGCAGATTGGTTTACGCAGTCACGAATGAATGCGTTTGCTTAATTTGTGACTGCTCTGCCGAGCTGAGATGCTGGAAAATATTCCTATACATGTAATTTAATAATGGCAACAACACACATAAAACTACACAAGCACATGTGTCACATATAAGACGAAGACAAATCATAAAACTCTTGGGTGCGGCAAAAAAAAAATGCACCATTGTTCGCTGACACATTATTTAATACATTCACTCTATCCTTACTCTCGTCTTTCTCTCTCTACATTTACTCACACAGGTTTAGAAAAAAATTATCTCATTAAAATAATACAATGAAATAAAATGGAGAAAAAACAAAAAAATTAAAAAAATAGTTTTGGTTCACTCTAAACATTCGTAGAGCCGAATAATAGTGCTGTATATTAGCACTGTCTATCGTATTTATAGTATTTACAAGTTGACTGGATTGACTAGGATAATCCTAAGTATACTAACTATTCTAATTATATGCTATACTCTACTTTGGTGTGCTGAGATTTATTAACCAAGGGAAGATAATATAAGTAACTAAATGAAATGAAGTGAAATGTGTTGGTTCCCTTAATCTAACTATTGTTCCCTAATTCTAATTGCGTTATACTTTTAAACTAATCTGTCTTAACTAAACTAAAATGTCCTAACTATTATATAATTAGCGATGGAATGATAGTCTATTAAGAGATTTATAGAATGTAATTAAGTAATGTACTTATATTTACGTCTAATTATCCCTGTATTTACCTGGGGGTAGGAAAATTGGTGTTACTAATTTACTGACAAGAAACTAAACTAAACTACACATAAAAACTACATTATCATGTGAAACTTCAATAAAAATATTATCATATATATCACAAATACATGCATTTTACAATAGTGTAATAGTTAAACTAAGTTGCTCCATGCAAGGTGATGATGTCGCGTCCTTCCCCTTTGAATATCTTCATTCTACACACAGTTTCTATTTACACTGTTCGATATTCGACGGGATGATCCTGAAGTGTTTATTTACCATGTTCTATTCACCTGTGTCGACTAAACGTAATGGTATCGATATTGCTCGTCTTTCATATATGTAAAATGTCTGATTCACAGTAATCACTATGTTCGAGAACAATCTGCTGCTGGTGTTAATGACGATGATGGTTTTGTGTCGTATTTCTGCTGCACTTCAGATATTTCAAAGTTTGAAGGTCTAGAAAGCATGTCGTCTAGTGTGTTATCTCTACCTTTAATATGCTTGACCGAAAATGAACAATTCTGGAGTATCAGGGACCATCTGTAGATCCTGTTGGTCTTATGGACTCCTGTATCCATGACTGTGAACGGGGAGTTGTCAGTTTCGATGACAATGTATGTCCCTGCCAAAAATTTATGTAGTTTATGGACACAGTACACAATAGCTAAAGCCTCCAATTGAGAGAAATCATACTTAGCCTCAGTAGGGGTAATCTTGCGACTTACATACTTTACTGGGTGGAGAATATCGTCATACTTCTGACATAATACGCCTGCGATGGATACTGCACTGGCGTCTGTCCTAAGAAAATATTGTAAATGTGGGTTAGGAAACAGAAGGATCGGAACATTGCTAAAAAGATGCTTAAGTTTTGACATTGCACTCATTAAAATAGCATCTTGTACATCAATTTTGACATTCGACTTTAATAGATTAGAAAAAAACAGTGGTGATTTCTGCCAAATTGGGAATGAACGTGTTGTAATAGTTCACCAAGCCAAGACAACTTCTCACTTGCTTTTTGCTGGTTGACATTGTGAGTTTCAAAATTTTGGTCACAATTTTGTTGTCAGTTTTCAATTGGCCTTTAGATATTGTATGGCCTAGAAAGTCTATTTCCTCCAATCCCAACTCAACTTTGGTGTGTTTGACTGTAAGTCCAAACAACTTAATTCTTTCGAAGACCTGTCTCAGTTTTTGTAAGTGTGTTGTCCCGTCTGTAGTATTATACAGATATCGTCTATATAAGTCTGGGTATTTGTTACTCCATGTAAAAGATCCCCAGTAAGACGAACAAAAGTAGCAGGTGCATTACGTAGGCTAAAAGGAAGAAATCGGCACTCATATAGACCTAAAGGTGTTGCAAAGGCAGTAAGATGGACAGAATCTTTATGCATCAGAATTTGCCAATAGCCTTTGGTTAGGTCAAGTTTTGAGAAGATAGTAGATGTTGACATGTTTAAGATTAGATCGTCACAGGAAGGAATTGGTTCTGCGTCTGTTTTTGTGATAGAGATTAGCTTTCGATAATCGACGCAGAGTCTTATAGTGGAATCCTTCATTTGTACTAGGACGATAGGAAAGGAATATTCCGACTGAGATTTTTGAATTATTCCACTCGCTTCAAGATCAAGAATTTCCTTGTCGAGTTTGTCCCTATAATTCAGAGGGATGGAATATGGTCGACATTTTATCGGAGTATAGTCGGAAAGAAGAATGGAGTGTTCTATTCTATCTGTCCTACCTGGAATGTCTGAAAAGATTTGTTTATATTCTGTCAGTAACGCTATTGTCTGTTGTTTCTGTTCGTCTGTCAGTTTCGGTTCTATATGTATACTGTCAATTGTCGTTGTAGTGTCTACTGTCGGTACTGGTAGTTCCATGTCATGGTCCTCTGTCTGGTTGACTGTCGTGGTTGTATTGAGTGCGTTTTCTGTCTCATTGCTAGGTTTTGTTGCGCTGTGTTCGTCTACTGTCTGACTAATTGGTGTGGTTGCATCTTGTTCGTCTTCAGCCTGATGTTTCTGTCTTGAGTAATACGGTTTCAGCATGTTGATATGGAATATCTTGAATTTGTTGTTCATTGATATTTCATAGTCAACATCTGATATCTTTCTCACTACTCTGAATGGCCCTTGCCATGACGATAAAAGTAAGTTTCTTTTATCAGGTAATAGGAGTAATACCTCTTGTTTTGGTTCAAGGTGTATGGTCTTGGCACCTTTATTGGTATAATGGTGGTACATCTGTCATTTTCGTTCCAAAGATGTTTTCGCTATGGTGCACGCTCTCATGATTTTATCGCGTGTCTCAGTGACTACCTCATATGGTGATACCGGTGTTGGGGTATCTGAGGTGTTAGTTAACAGTTGGTGTTATATGTTGAGGGGTCCTCGTGGGTTAGCCCCGTATACCAACTCAAATGGTGAGAAACCCGTACTTGATTGCGGGATTTTTCGATAGGCAAACAGTACTGTTGGTAACAGTGTATCCCAGTCAGATGGGTTTTCTGCTGTTACCTTTGCCAACATGTGTTTCAGATCCCCGTTAATCTTCTCTATAATTACGTTGGCAGCCGGGTGATATGGGCTAGTAAAGCACTGTTTAATTACTAACAATTTAGTAAGAGCTTGCGTTGCAGCTGATATAACCTGTGAATGGTAAGGGGAAATCCGAACCGGGGAAAACAGATGTAGCAAAACATTGACTACATCTTTGGAAGTGATGTATTTTAGCGCCACAGCCTCTACCCACCTTGAACAGAGATCTACCAGAGTTAGAATGAATCGGTTTCCTTTGTTGGACACATGATTTAGTGGTACAACTATGTCTACAGCTACACATTCAAAAGGTCTAGAGCCCAATGTTGTTGGTTGGACCTCTGCTGTAACATGTTTACCCTTTCTTACTAACTGTTGAAAAGTGGTACATGAACGACAAAAATACTTAATGTCTTTACAAAATTTTGGCCAGTAGAAATGCGCTAAAATTCTGGCTATAGTTTTATCATAGCCTAAATGACCAGCAAACGGCGAATCGTGTGCGATTCGTGAGACTGTTTGTCGATGTTTGACAGATAGTACCGTTTGCTGAATATCATGGTTATCTCTTTTGTAAGTTCTAGTGAGAATACCATTGTTTAATTTAAAATACCATGACGCGTTTTTGGTCATTTTTGGTTTCTCACCCACATATTTAAAATAAGGTGAGATAGTTGGGTCGGCGCGTTGCGCCTCTATGAACTTTTCTTTGGTGGTGTTATTTATTGTACCACTTGGTGATTTCAGGTGTAGCATTTCTTTTTGCAGGTCGTCTTGTTGTTTCTGTGTCTCTGACCTGGTTACCGCATTAGCCTTATTGGATAAGGTTTCTCTCCAGGCTTTTATTTCTTTTGCGGTACACTTTTTCAACTCTGGTAGGCATCCGATTATCAGATCAGTGCACGGGTTATGCAAGATGACGCACGTAAATGTGCCTGACAAGAAAGGGGTGTCTATACGGGCTTTCGCTAACGGGTATTTCTCTATGATGCGCGAAAAGGTACGGCACTTTACGAACCCGTCTGTATAGTCTTCTTGCTTAGCCAGGTCCCTTCTAAGGCCGATCAAGGTACTTCCGCTATCGATCAAACACTGGCAAGGCTTATCATTCACCATTTCGTCGTGGAATACTAATTTGCCTTTGGAGGCAACTGCTGCATTTGCGTTTTCACTAGAAAACGGTACTGTGTACCTGCATTTTAACACTCCGTCTTCATGACACTGGTGACATTTTATACATCTATCAAAATTTAGTACATCACTGGCAGCTACCACATTCTCTCCATATGGTAACATTTCCTGATTCTCACTCTCATGCTCGCTTCCACTCTCAGATGAAGTATCGACAAGTACAGCATTACTGGCTCTTAATCTCTGACGTCCAACACACCTAGAACTATAATGACCAAACAAACGGCAAAAGAAGCAATTGACTGCACGTCTATACGTGTTTCTTTTGTTCTCTTGTTTATTTATCATCATTTCCAGGTGAGATGGATAGCCTGGGTTTTTATCATACATAGCAAGCAGATCATGAAAGTAATGGCAATATGGACATTGAGTGGGCTTTGTTTTTGGTTTCTCCCTCATTTGAAATGGTTTCTCCCTCATTTGGAATGGTTTCTGAGGTTTACATTTTGCAAAAGCCACTATCTCAGTTTCTTCTATGGTTGATTTAAATATGTCCCTATTTGAAGAAAAATATGCTGACCCCGTTTCTTTAGCTGTTCTAACGACTCTACATCAGCTTGCTGTAGAAATTTGGCAAAGGGAGTTGGGATTGTCGAGATAATTTTGCCCATTATCATCAGGTCTTTGAACTTTTCAAAGCTTTTATTTACCTATGCAGCGTTCAGCCACTTACTGTATAAACTCTGTACATTAGATACATAATCAATGAATGTTTCGTTAGGTTATGGTTTTAATTTTGAAAACTGAATTTGGTAACCTGAGGTATCTAGCAAAAAATGTTACATAATGCGTTGATGGATGTAATCATAATTATTTCTCAACTCTTGGGGAATGGATTCTATTACTTTTAAGGGCTCCCCAGAGAGATTTTTCATATATATCATTGTCCAGTGTTCTCGTGGAACTACCTGGAATTTTAGTTGGAATTCCACATTCTCGGTCCAGGCAGAAATTGAGTCTCCTTGGTAGAAGGGTTTGACTATCCCTTTGTACTTGCTAAACTTATTCTCTTCTTCTTTACTCTTTATCTTAGTTGTTGCTATGTGTACGTGAGATTCGATTTCCAGTTCTTTCATCTTTAATTTGGTGGCTTCAGCCAGTTCTAGCTCTTTTAATTTAGTGGCTTCAGCCAGTTCTAACTGTTTTAATTTAGTGGCTTCAGCCAGCTCTGCTAGGTCTTTTTGATGCTGTCGTTCCTGAGCTCGTTCCTCTCTTTCTGCGTTTTTAGCTTCTTTTTCAATTGCTGCCAGTCCATCCGTATGTTCTCTGTACTTTCGCTCTGCCCACTGTTCTAATTTATCTCCACTCAAACCTAGGTCTTTACACGCTTCTATGCATTCTTTCAATGCCGACATTTTTGTTAGTTAGTTTATACACACAACCAAAAATAAGCAATACTTTTTCTATATTATTTCTAATTATTCACAGCATTCAAAAATATAAGATGCTATTCTATGATGCATTAATCAAAACTATCTATATACTTAGCTGACAACTTTCAGCTTTTCCGGGCCTAATGGGAGTTGTTGTCTTCTCTCAGTTCAGTTTCTACTGCTGTTCTGAATGCTTCTGCTCTGCATTCTGTTATATAGAGCAGCAACAATTAGCATTCAGAAAACACACACACATGCACAGTTGATATATTAATTAACAATATTTATGTGTCGTCGTTCTCTCCGACGGGATGCTGAAATGCGAAATTAGTGTATTATATTTTGTCTGTCATTGTGTCAGTTGTCTCGTCTTTGTCATGTAGTCTTCACTGGCGTGAGGCATCAGCTGAAACAACTCTGTGAAACATGTTAATTTTCAATATATATTTCACAATTGTTCACAATATGTCACAATTTTCCGAACGTAATTTTTCTTTGTCACTCTTTCGTAAGCGCTCTTACACTTTCACTCTTTCGATTGTACACTGTGAATTATTTCATAGCTTTTATCACTCTTTTTGCGCTACTCTTGCTTTTCACAGGCAATGAGTTCTTTCACACATTCTATTACAATCACGCTGTAATCATCTTCTTGCTGTTCTCAAACAACCACACAATCAATCATAGTTCATTTAAACTTTCTAATCTCACTCTTGGTGTTGTATTGATGAAAACCAATCACTCTTTTGTTACACAGTCGGTCATAGGTTCATTAAGAACTTCTGACACCACTCTTGGCCGACTGTCAAGAACCTGAATTCACACAGGCATGCTGGCCACTTCATTCATCCCTCACGATCACAAACACGATGGTATGAATGGTATATAATAAATCAATATTTATTCTACACAATTACTATCAGGCCATATGGCCACACAGATATATACAGCTCGCTTCTCGAGCATACATTAATCGCACTCAAATACTTAAACACATTATTCACACTCGCTATGTCTAACTGCGTCCTGTCTAAACTACACAGTGGCTAGAGTAAAATCACACAGGTCTTGTCGCTCTAACTGTCAAGTCCGGTCTGCCTGAGTTTACAAGTCTCGTTCAGTTACTGGTCCTTAGTCCTCGTGCGGTCAGCAGCGCTGCGTGCTGCGTCACTTGTCACGTAGTTCAGTAGTCCAGTACTCGTTAACCTACAGCTGTACTACCGTTCAGTCTGTTTACGGGTAGTTCCCCATGGCCAACGTCCACTGTCCTATCTTGGAAGTTGATCCCCCTCATGTCCTAGTTATGACACGTGCGTGTCCTATCTATGTCCTGTCCTAGACTGTTTGGAGTTATATCTCCTTATACTGTCTCTCTCTATCTATTCTCTTGTAAAGGTCCTTATCTCTGTCTTGTCTCTGTCTTTTCCTCACTTCTGTCTTTGTCCTACTTCTATCTATATATCCAGCTCTTTGACAGGCGGACTAACGCACTACGTGACTGTTGGGACAGGCCGGGTTGTCACGAGAGACACGTGGTCCAGTACCACGAGACGAACCGACCAGTTTGAAAACCTCAGACGGGACTCAGACAGTTTAGAGGAAGGACATTTTGTGTTCTGGAGCGAGTGTATAGCTTTTGCGAGAGTGCTACTTGAAGATAGCGAGTAATTGTGTGTAGGGCTTGTGTAATTGGCTGAGTGCTATAAGTTTTTGTAAGGCGACAGTGTGTATATAATGATTTCACCGCCTTGTGTGTACATTGTGACAATGATCAGGTTCTCCTGAATAAAGCTGTGTATACCATACGTGCGACTTATGTCTTCTTGAGTGCGTATGAAGGATTTGAATACCTGTGTGCATGTAAGACGTTGACAAAAGTGTAATCGGTTTTAAGAAAAGTAAAAGTTGCACTGATGCATTGTTTACACTTAGACAAATAGGTGAAAAAACTCTGGAATATAGTGACCAGCTGAATATTGTGTGTGTGTGGTTCAGGAAAAGGCTTTCGACAGAGTAGACAGATACAAATTATGGACCATCCTTGAAGACTATGGGATACAAGGACAATTGCTAGAAAACATCATAGCCATACCGCTCGAGCCGAAGTGCAGTAAGAACACAAGAAGGTATATGAGATATGTTCACAGTCAATACAGGAGTGATACAGGGACGCGTGCTCTCTCCTCTGCTATTTAATATCTACATGGACAGAATATCCAAAGAAGCAAGCCTTGAGAGAACAGATTGAGAAAATGTAGAACTATTTACTCAAGATGAAACAACTGATTCACAGGAACTAAATGAACTTCTATTATGAGGGCAGACTACAAAATCATTAATAATCTAAGTTCAACATGCAGCAGATACAATAAGTGTATAAACATAGCAAACTCCGAAGTAATGCAAGTTAGCATATCGCCTGGTCCACTAAGTATACAAATAAATAGCATAACTCTGAAACAAGTTAAAGAATTCAAATATCTTGGAAGCATAATCACAGAAGATAGCAGATTGGAAAGAGAAATCAAAATCACATGTCAAAAAGTTAGTGCACTTACATATCAACTATGACCCTTACTGAAACATCCAAATGTACCAATGTCCGCAAAACGTCATAACAAACGGCATATTAACACCAATCTCAAACTTGGACTTTATACAAATTACTCTTTCGCAACATCAACACCTGCGAGATGAGATGCCTGAGGAGAGCTGCAAACCTAACAATCCGAGACCGAGTAAGAAATTCTGTTATCAGGCAGACAATGGGATCAACACCTTGTGCCAAATTTATTGAAAGACAGAAAAATCAAGTGGTTTGGCCATGTCGTTACATGTGCAACACCAACAACTACCATCACTGACCCTACATCAAAGATCATCTGCGACGAGACCAAGAGCACGTACAAGAAGAAAATGTATTGACGACATCAAATAAATTGTACAGTCACATTTAATGACACTATTCAGTGCCGCCCATCGGACGCAAGAGCGCATATTATTCCTCCCCACGACACTTGACGGCAGAAGTGAAAGATGATGATGATGATGATGATGATGATGATGATTTGCCTAGTAGAACATTCTCTCATTAAATGTAGCACAAGCAAAGAAAGACACTGAATCAATTAGAAGTTAATTTTCAGTAAGTGCGTGTCATGAGCAAAGAAAGATATTCCAATGACATTTTATTAACATATCTTCACAATATTTCGGTTAGTGAAACGGTATTCACTAACCCCATTTTAACAAAGAGAAAGAAGTATTAATTTATGTTTCAAATCCGTCCTACAATATAATCTATTTATATAAACAGGGTATTAATAAGTGTTCATTAACCTCTGCCAACAGAGTTGGAAATCAACGGTAGCTTTAGATAAAAAATTAGACAATTTTGAGAACAAATGTCTTAGAAGAATTCTAAACCTCCACTTGACATATTTCAGAACCAATACGCAAATGAGACAATAAACTAAACAAGATATTGTATCCAATTTTATAAGAAAACGCCGTTGGAACTACATCGGCCATGTACTCAGAATGGACAAGACAAGACTCCCCAACCAAGCCCTCTTATGGTCACCAGTAGGGAAAAGAAAACGGGGAAGACCAAGAGAGACCCTGTGTAGAACCATCATCAGAGAAGGCTCATTCAACGGCCAAGTGAACATCCAGGATCTACAACAAGTAGCAGCGAACCGCCGGACATGGAGAGCCATGACTTCTGCCCTATTCGCCGCCTTAGGCTCAAGAGGAAAGACTAACAGAAAGACACCTGTTAATCCAAACGAATTCACAACTTGTTCTTAGAAGTTCATTTTCTCGACTGCACTAAATCAGAATTCTATAACTAAGATATACCAAATTAACATAGTATCTCCACGGTGAAAAAATGGCGTCCCACCTATAGTCCAGGGGTTAAAATAAACAGAATCTCCCTGGCCCCGTGATGTTTTCAATTAGTAATTCTCCGAGCAGTGTTTTACTTAGCCACTTTAGTAACATTTTCTAAATTGCTTTTTAATTATATAACCTGCATAGTTGGATAGCCCTTGAAAAAAAAAAAAAAAGCCCTACGGTACCTTATTCAAATCTGTATGTCAATTCTAAGGGGATATACTAATGTTTGTGCGTCAGTTTATCCTTTAATACAGGCAAATAGAAAAAAAAAAACGATTTTGCCACTTTGACAAAGTGTAACCTACCTACACACTCATACCACTGTTGGTTACACTGATGCCAAGGGATATTACCACTGCCTCCAAGGACAGATAACTACTGCCAGTAGCACGTGCAGTCTTGTCAACGCGAGGCCGCCAGCGTAGATGCAGTTTGTCAAAAGAAGTCCCGTTGGAAAGACGCACTATTATCAATGATCTTGTCCTTGTAGAGTAATGAAAACTTACACATAAATACAATAATGAGTGATGAATGTACACATGCATTAATTATCATGTTAATCGCTCTGAATACTCCATAACAATAGTAAATGGAGTATGATAAGGAAACATGCTATCTGTCACCATTGAAATACCACAGTACAGCATGCAATCTTCATAATTTTAGTGTGAGTTTGACTGCCAACTTAAATGGTCGAAAATTACAAAAGACATGTAAAATGGATGCTAAATTTAAAAATACACAGTAAAACAATGTAATACGTCTTATAAAACGGCATCTACGGGTTTATTTACCACATAGAATAGGCAGCCTGGATTTCCGGTATAACAAGGATTCCGGATTTGCCAGAAATGCAGAACGCAAAACGGGGTGCAAAAAAAATATATCAAGTAATCGGTATCTGTTTTAACTCGATATTTAAATAATCATGGGATTTAACAACGTGAGATCGCTAACGGTCTCCATATCGGAGACACAAAAAGAAATAACCGAAAATCACCGCCCAAAAAAAAAAAAAATAATAAATAAAATAAAAATATAATAACAAATAAAATATCGCGTAAAATTCGGCAACCGTGAACCGAAGTACTTAGTTTTACCAGCACTGGGAAAACCAGGTGTACCTGTTTTTACAACCATAGCGTTGACTAGACAAACATCCCGATAACTAGACTAAAATGTGCTATAGTCTGTCCAGAAATGAATGCCGTCATTCACGATAAATTATTTTGAAATCTGATTGTTGCATCGTTACGAAATTTTTCCCGCCGTCTTATATTTACCCCCACCCAAGGAATGTGTCTTTGATAGGTCCAAAAGCAACTTTAATCATGGAAAGCGGTGACATTTCTTTGATGTTTTGGTGAAAAACTAGTGATTTCTCGCTAACAGTTTTGTTTTACAGTAATGAATGCCTCGCCAATTCAGATGACAACACAAGGCGTATCCGGATTCGTATGGGAGTGGGTACAATGTCTACTCTGCTGAGATGGAACATGATTACCTGAATAGGCCTTATGTTCATACCAAAGTACGATCAGCGTTTCCAGTGGTGGGTTGTGCTCAGTGTTTCTTCTCACGTTTCTTGTTATGCCACAATATGTCAGTTCCCACCGCAATATTGCTCTTCGGTTGGTATTCAATGCGTCTAGAGCTTTTTTTTTTCAATGCCAGTTGTTTGTCACTGTTGAGGGATCACTGAATTGAAAATTCATCACTGTGGAATACTAACTGTTGCTATTGGCAAGTTGTATTATTTGTGCCGATGCTGTAATGTTTAGGGCCTGAAATTCTTCTTCTGAATAGTTGGAGCAAAAATATCCAAGTAAGTGTGCATGTGGATTAATGTCTGCAATCTTCCCAGACCTAAATCTGTGTCGCACGATTCCAGTAGGTTGATGACTGCTCTCGGTTGCATAAAATTCAATCCATCCTTTCTCCAATAGTCATCCTCCTCTTTCAACACATGGTCCTCACATTTTTTTCCACTAACGTTTATCAATATTTAATAGTGCGGACTTGGTTAGTATCTTGACGTCAGATAATTTGAATATAGTATTTTCAGTTGCCACCTGTCCTTTAATTTTTGCCCACACAAGTTCTATAGGGTTAAAATGAGAATGGTACGGCGGAAGAATCAAGCACCTATGGCCATGCTCTTCTATCAACTTGTCGATTTGATATTTCGTGCTTTTTGACGTCTGTTTTACAAGGGACAACAATTCTATCTAGAAATTCGTTTCTGGAAATGGTAAATATTCAATTCGGAGCCATATCTTTATTGCTCCCTTTGTGCTTGATGCTGCAGATATTTTGTCTTCTTGGGCAACAACATTGATATCAAGCATTGTCCATAATTGGACACGACGGTCTATCTAGGGATGGAAGCACTGTATTCTCAAGTCTCAAGCCAATCTCTAAATACATTACCATTCATCGTATTATGATAATCTCTATTGTCCGTATGCTTTGATACGAATACGAGTCCAGCATTCTGTAGTAAGCCATTATGCGTATTACCAGCATGGGCCATGACCAAATGCTGTCCTATACTACTGGGCACATATCGCTTTATCTTTCCATCCGATGATTGCCATTCCTTATCACATGTGTGGTGTGCATTGATCCACGTT
This sequence comes from Cepaea hortensis, assembly GCA_963921405.1. Lineage (NCBI taxonomy): Eukaryota > Metazoa > Mollusca > Gastropoda > Stylommatophora > Helicidae > Cepaea > Cepaea hortensis. Next base: position 69,103,721 of record OY992888.1, on the reverse strand, counting down.
TCATCCAAATACACTATGCTATACTTTTCTTTGCGCATTTCCCTTATTTCACGTAGGTATCTGCTTCTCATGGCTCCTAATTGCGGTTGCTCGCAAAGGATATGTCTAGCTCCCTTGTACTTTCTAAAAGTGAAGCCTAATGTCCTTATAATTTTTCACAAAGTTGTTTTGGACAGCTCTATGTTATTTTTCTTTCTCAACCAAACCCTAAGTTTTTTTTACAGTCACTGTTTCTTTGGTATCCGGCATTTTTATAATAGCTCGCCAAACGACATCCTTGTCAAAGCTGTCTACAATAGACTTTCTGCACTACTGACGAGCTCAAACGAGGGCGAAACTCGAGTATAGTGCTTCCATATTGACGTGGATAGGTCTTATGTTCATACCAAAGTACGATCAGCGTGCTCAATATTTAAAATTCGAATCCCGAAATAACCAAATTAATCAATTTGACCATTGCTCATTGGATTTAGGAGGCCTGGTGTTCCTTGCCAGTGAGAAGTCCTGATCGTTTCGGGTCCACATCGATTGACGGACGTCAATCGCGGCGCTTGGGCAATCTTGAGCATAGCCTACGATGGGTGACGTTGTGATATTCTGTTATGATAATTTGGCTGTGTGTCCAACGTGTGCCGTGTGGTTACATACCCGCTTCACACGCCAGTGATCCGGGGCTTGTTTCCGGATCCGGTCGGGGATATGCACTACTGACGAGCTCAAACGAGGGCGAAACTTGAGTATAGTGCTTCCATATTGACGTGGATAGGCCTTAGGTTCATACCAGAGTTCGATCAGCGTTGCCAGTGGTGGGTTGTGCTCAATATTTAAAATTCAAATCCCGAAATAACCAAATTAATCAATAGACTTTCTACCTACCGTTTGGTTATTGCGTGGTGGTTTAATTCCAGATTCTTGCACCCATCGACGAAATGACCGTTTACTCAGACCCAATGCATCCACTGTTCTTTTTTCGGAATTTGTTATAGTATGAAACAGTTTCTTGCGATCAGCTTCTTGACAAAAATATGTGTACAACTTCATAGCGATGCTTTGATGTGTACAAATGTTCAGATTCAATCCCATTGAACAATATTCACACATTCCAATGTTAGCGATAAGTGGTAAGATTTTTTAAAAAAATCAGATTTCTTGAAAGAACCCACATTGACGACATCTCTGAACACTCACAGTTTAAACAGCGCGGGGATTCTTGCCATAACGCCAGTCCCGTGAACCACGGAGAATATTCAACATTGAACGCGGATTTTCTGGCTGAAGGTGTTATACATTTAAAATTATGGACTTAATCTCTGACCCTAGATTATATACCGCATATAAACAAACATTGAAATCTGCTGTACAATCTCCAGAACAAAAATGTTTTTGTTGGGTGGACATAATGATAAGGTTATATGCTAAATCTCATCATTTCTCTCAGTTGGTTACTGAGATATGGATTCTTATATGGAGGCAACAAAATGTAAATGTACTATAGCTGTTCAAGCGACTTTCACATCATATGTTTAAAAAAGCAGTAGGTGGCTTCACATCGCAATGTCACAATGATTCCTCTCATATCTGATGTTATTGATGTTACGTGTCTCAGTGGTGATTCCTCTCATATCTAATGTTATTGATACATCCATCAATGGTGATTCCTCTCATATAGTATACAAAGGGGACGAAAAGAGGAAGATCACAACGTAGATGGATTCAAGATGTGATAGGTAGTTTACACATGACAGCGAGAGAGGCTTACAATGAAGAGACATTTAAATAGACTGTTATGGGAGTAAAGTTCTAGACAGAACAAACGAAATTGTTACGCCACTTGCCACACGTTCAGAAGGTTATGGGTTCGATTCCGGCGTACATAGTTTTGTTAAAGTGTGCAGTTTCCTCGGAGAGGCCCAGAGACTTGTCCCTGGAGTAGCGTAGCTCGTATTTTGTGCAACGCGTTCTGCAACCCGTCCTGTGGAAAATTACTAGGCTATATGGGATAAAACCCGGTGCAATGAAGTCAATTCTCTTGTGTTTTAACAAATTCAGTTCCAAACAAATCGTACTTTTGGACATAACAAAAATGAATGGCGGAAAATGATAAGTAGGAAGGTTATGTCACAGTTATTATTTCCGGTTTCAAGATGGCGACGGACGGTCGTGTTGTTTTGTGTTCGTTAACTTTTTTTGCGTAGGGGATGGATTTATTCATCTCTTGCGTGTAATTGGTGTGCCAGGATGTAAAACCAGGAGTTTCTACTCAAGATCTGCGCGGGTGCTACGGAGTTCGTGCATCGAGCGAAGCCATCCTTGAGTTAATTTTCAGCAGCGTGTGTGGTGTTCTCAGTCTGTGTTTACGTTTTTTTTTCAACATGGCGGAACAACGTGTGTTCTTCGTGCGGTCAGCAGTCAACATACTGAAGCGGCGTGGTAGCCGCGCAGGGAAAAAGAAGCAAGGTAAGCGTGGAGGTTTGAGGCGTTGTAGACTCAAGTGTCACCGACTAGGACTCAGGAATATCCGTATTCTATATTGGAACAGTGCCAGTGTAAAACAACGGGGCTCTATTTTAGAAACCCTAGTTTACAGGAACGACATTGTAGCACTCCAGGAGACGAGACTGGGCGATCAGCTACTCCAAATTGCCGGCTTCAAATGTTTCTACAACAGACGACATCTGGGAATGGCGATTCTCGTTCGCGACAGCATGGTGGCGTCAGAGCTAGACATGTCCAGTTGGGACAGTGACGATATACAAATACAGGCGTTGAGAGTTCATTCCAGTATACCATTCGTGGTGGTTAATGTTTATGCCCGCAATGCCAGTGTGGACGCCCAGAAGTGGCAGTGCTTAAGTGGCATATTAGGCCCCGAGAGAAATGTTATTTTCTGTGGTGACTTCAACGCTAAAGGCAGATCATGGGGAAACACTTCCTCCAATACACAGGGGGAGGAGCTCGAGACTGCACTGGAAACCATCGACCTGGTTTGTATCAACAGTGGCTGTGTCACCAGGACAGCAAGCCGTATGGCGATGAGGACAGTGCTATTGATCTGGCGCTAGTTTCACCTTCACTCACTACAGTGTGTAGATGGGGTGTCCTAGGACACCATGGCAGCGACCACCACCCGTGCAGCATACTGGTGGAGAAAGGCAGAACCAGGCAGCACAAGCTTAAGGTAAAAACGTTCCAGTATGAAAGTACAGGGCAAGATGTGGTGAGTAAAATAAGACGTGACAAGCGCAGAACGTTTCAGGGCAGGAACAAAAGCTGAGAGCAGCCACCGTGGTGGAGTTTCGAGGTGGAGAAGGCTTGGGTGGATAAGCGTAGTGTTGTAAGGAGATGGCAAAATGCCAAGAAGAACAGAGCTGGTCATCCTAGTCCCTGCTTGCACTTAGAAAGAGAGATGCACACAAAAGTAAGCTACTTCAAAAAACTGGTCAAGGTTGTTAAAAGCGAAAAATGGGCAGAGGTGTGTCAAAGAGTAAGCACAGACAAGTCACTGAAATTGTTCTGGCGACTACATAAAAGCATGAGTGGTGTAGTCAAGAATAAGAGCATTTCTGACTTCCAAGGTGCTGACCTCATCTGGCAGAGGACTGACGAAGACAGGGGCAAAGCCCTCTTTGAACGCTACCTTGAGCAAAGCAACCAGACAGACATGGGAGGCCGAAATTTGGCCAAGGAGGTCACCTCAGACAGATGCAAGGCCCAGAACACTTCGGATGAAGACACAGTGACAGTGAAAGAAATCAAGGCTGTGCTTCGACGATCAAAAAACAGTGCTCCAGGTCCTGATGGCATAAGATACGACGACATAAATAGGTGTACCGACAATGAGCTAGAGAAACTAGCAGACATGTACAACAACAGTATAGGGAGTGCTAGCATCAAGGAGGAATGGTTACACAGCTATCTGATTCCTTTGCCGAAGCCTGACAAAGACCACAAAAAAATTCAGGGATATCGAATTATAACCATGCAGAATACAATAGGCAAGCTGCTGGAGAAGGTAATTGCCAGGAAAATATCAAGCCAACTAGAGAGGCAAGGTGTTTTCCCACCCACCCTGGGTGGTTACCGTCCAAAGAGAGAAACCTGGACCAATGCAGCAGTCTTTGCCCAGGATGTCTATGAAGGTTTCCACTCAGGCACTGAAACCGTTGCTGCAGCGATTGATCTTGAGGACGCATACAACAGAGTACCACTGGATTTTTTAATGTTTCAGCTTCTCGAACTAAACATAAGTCCATTCCTCCTTAGTTGGATCGCTGCAGCCCTCTTCCAACGGAAAGTAGTTTTTAGATGTGGCAGTTGGACTTCGGAACCAACAACAATATATCCTGGCCTACCACAGGGATCACCATTATCTCCGGTATTGTTCAACGCCTACTCAGTGAGAATCACCAGTGAGCAGATCACTGGACCTGGCAGGACATTGTCATATGCCGATGATGTTTTAGTGTATCGTCAGGGGAAGGATAGAGAGGAGGTTGCTGTGGAACTACAAACCGAACTCAATCGCATAAGTACTTGGTGTGATGAAGCTGGGGCAATGGTCAACCCAACAAAGGCAACAGTGACTTGGTTCTCGTTGAATAATCATATTGTCAACACTCCAACACCAACTGTAATGCTGTGTTCAGAGACGGTGGAAAGAACGCAGGCAATGAATTACCTGGGGATACGGTTTGATCGAAGCCTTGCTTATAATGTGCACATAGACCAGGTGATAACAAAGGCCAAGCGGGGTTTGGCAGCGATGCGGGTGATGGCGGCAGCAAACTGTGAGCAGCGCCATCTATGTCTTCTGTACGAGGGGTTGGTCATGTTTGTTTAGGAGTATGCAATGGCAATCCTGACTCTCAGCCATAAGCAGATAGAAAGGATGGAAAGGATACAGACTGAAGCTATGCGCATTATTCTTGGATGTACAAGAGATACAGCATGCAGGGCAATGCGCTACCTTCTTGGTTTTCCAACCATTGAAGAGAGAATACAAAGTTGCAGGGCACGCGCCTACCTCAGAATTAACGCAAACACACAACATCCACTGCATAGTGAAATTAGGAAGGTGAAGGGCAGCAGGTTAAAAAGAGGACGGTCGTGGATGGGTCAAGCCGAAGACATTCTTCAACAGGTGTGTTCACTTGAGGACTTAGAACCTGGCGAGGAGTGGGTGCAAGTGCCAACAGACTTCTGCACATCCTTTTCAGGTTGCATCCAACTAGATAGAAAATGCAGACAAGAAAATCCGGCTGCTGTTGAGGCTGAAGTACAAGCGTTGATTTTCGAGAATTCGCTAGACGGTGACGCGATCATCTACACAGATGGGTCAGTCGTCCGACATGTGAGAAGCTCATGGGCCTTTACAGCTCGGGCCGGAGGGAGAATTGTGAAGGAGGACTCTGGTGCTTTCACTGAAACCACAAGTAGCCTGACCATGGAAGTCATGGCAGTAAGTAAAGCAATAACATGGCTCGAGACACAGACATTCACTAGGGCTTGTTTCCTTAGCGACTCAATGAACATGATCAAGAGGATAGAGGAGGGGTCGATCCGAAGAGAATGGTTGCTGCCTCTGGAGCGGTCTCGACTGGCAAAGATTAGTTTCATCTTCGTGCCAGGGCATGCGGGAGTACAAGGAAATGAGCGGGCTGACAAGCTCGCAGGTGAGGCTACTGTGGAGGGCGGACGCGCCATGGACCAGGCCGACATTCTGAATGCTCTACGAGAAGTAAGACTTTTGCGAGAACCAAGTGATGACTGTGAATCTACAACAATGGCCAGACTGCGAGAGCAGCAAATTAAAAGAGGGGTGGCCAAACAAGAACACTACGCAGGAAGCCAAAGAAGATTGATAAACCAACACAGAACTGGCGTCGTTAGCCGCTACACATTGCGGGATTTGCTGAGGAGGGGATCCGAGCACTTATGGACTGAATGGTTCGATGTGCAATGAGGATGATCTGTCGACTAACTAACTATTATTTAATGCCGAGACAGTGATGAGCAGACCAAGATGGGTAAGAAACGTATGTGTTTTTTCACCAAATTCTCGTAGCATAAAGGAAATTTAGGTAAAGCATGCTACATGTTTTGCGACTAAGAGTTATTACAGCTGAACACCTCAAACGGTAGCTTGTCTTTGCTAGAAGTAAATATAACTCCAGCGTTACGCAAACATCAGCGACTGCCGTAACCCACTTGTGTATCAAAGACAGACATAGATATCATCTTTTTAATCGCCCCATTAAAAGTCTCTACGACCATATTTGCTATCATTATGAGGCACATGCACATGTGCCTGCCAAAAATATTAACAAAAAGATATTGCGTCGCTTGGATGAAATCAGATATTGCACGAAATATATTATATTGTAGGTAAATTTCCCTTTCTTTGTAATATTATCTACCACATGAGGTCACATACTGGACATCTAAGATATCGCAAATACTTAAATTTATTTTAGTAGCTATTGATCAGAGTGGCAATATATTTCATTAAATGTCATGCTATTCTTTCTTCAATCTAACTATTTGCACAAAAACCCTTCATTTATATGCCAGTAAATTACTTTTATCTTGTCTCCCTTGTTCCTTAAATATAGTAATCTAAATTTATTTCCCTTGATACTACTATACACATTTCTACATTTTTAACTATAACACATTGCAGTGAGTGAAACGAGTTGCGGTATTCAGAAGCAATGTAACGGGAGAAAGTGAGATATAATAAACAGAGAAAGAGTGTACATACCTTACAACGAACTCCACAATGGTGAACATGATTATGATTTAAGGAGGAAAAAAACGGGTGGGGGGGGGGGAATGAAATATAATAAAATAAAACATACAAATAAGTATACTACGACACAACGACAGACGCGAAAGTTGACACTGGGGTCCACGTGGACTGTTGTTATTGTTGCTGTTATTGCTAGTATTATTATATGCATGGTGTTGTTATGTTGCTATTGTTGTTGTTGTGAGGGCTGGCCTGGTTCGCTAGATCAGTTCCGCGTCTAGCGTTCGTTGTCTCGGATGGCTGTGTGAGGTGCACCAAAATGGGATCTTCCCAGCCAATGTAAGTTAGCGAGGCAGGCGTTTCAAGAATGTAACCGCATCGTGCAGCCAAGGTCGTGGTTTGAGCGGGCAAAAGAGCAAATTTGTACGACCGTTCGACAAAGTCTCGATAAGCGCCCACTCTCTCTCGATGAGTAGTGGGCCTGCAGTCAGTAAGCTGGTATAGCTTTTTTTTTTCGGTCAGTCCTGCCGGCGTAGCTTGAAAGCTCGTCAGTAGGCGTCCAGTGGTTTTGCATGTATCACCTTGTACCGGGAGGGCGCGCTTTAGCGATGCTACACTTGGCTTGCGTGTGCGTGAACGACTGTCATGTCAGTCGCCATGGGCACTTGTGCGCTCGTGAGGCTCAACCGTAAATCGGGAGATCTGTTCGCAACTTAGACGAGCAATATCTTCTGTGGGCAGCTTCTCGCCTCATATGTGTGTGGTCTGTTCTGGCGGTCAGTCCGTCTTCGGCGAAGGAAATCTGGTTGATCCTATCAGTAATCATACACTCATTGCTTGTCGCTAGGCTTGTCTTAAAACTGAAAATTAAAGGAATTGACGGAAGGGCCGTTTGCACGAGGCTCTCGAGAGCCAATATATACAGGGATAACTGGCCGTGGCAGCCTAACATCCACTGCATCTGTGTCCATCTTCCAGTCGTCTTGCCATGCTCGACACTGGAACCAGATGGACACAGACAAGAGAGCGGGGACGACGGAGTTGCGCGACCACTACCTCACTATATAAAACTAAAGCGCAAGTCATTCGTTCCTCATCAAAAGATGTAGTGTAATGAATGGTCCTCGTCATTCATGATGGACGAACATCGCGTGATTGTTGTTGTTATTATTGCTGTTGTTGTGACTGTAATTATTATTATTAATATTATTACATACATGTTATTATTGTTGTTATTGTTATTATTTTTATTTTTCTTTAAAATGTTGTTATTGCTGCTGTTGATGTTGCTGCTGTTATTATTATATCCTGTTGTTATTGTTGTTTTTGTTATTGGTGTATTTGTTATGTTATTATTTCTGGTTTTGTTGTTACTGTTGTTATTGTTGTTTTTGGTGTTGTTATTATTGTTGTTATTACTATTGTTGTTGTTGTTGTTGACGTCGTCGCATTTGTAATCATCGTCATCATTATCATCATCATCATCATACATAACTAGTTTCAACCATTTAATGTGTAGCACAGACTGCAAGATGCCCCAACCATTGTGCTACTCTAAGTATTGTTCAGACAGACTCACAAAGACAACCAGCAACTCGCATCAGAAGAGAACAGTTCACATTCTGTGGGCATGTCATGAGAAGTGGAAAACTAGGGCATGTTGTCACAACGGGAAAGCTGGAGGGGAGGAAAGCCAGGGGGAGAACAAGAGAGTAGATGCTGGACAGTTTGACATCATGGAATGGAGGAACGTCTGTAACGGAAATGGGCGGCGGTGCACTAGACAGAAGGCTGTCTACAGACATGGCCACCAACGGCATACGGTATGCACTACAGGAAGAAGAGGGCACGTTCAAAATGTATATTTCAATGTAATTGGATGGAACATTGAACAAACATGTCTATCCAACAAGACCTCAGATTATAAAAAAAGATTGGTTATTACGATAAACAAAAATGAGAAAATAAAATTTAAATCAGTGTATTCCCTTAGTCAATTTAAACACAGAAGCCCCAAACAATATGTTGCTCAAATGATTGTCTGGCATTGTTCGCTGCATATCATCAGGTGACGAGACGAGATGCGGGGAAATATGAAAGGCAATAAATGGTGCCACATATTGTTTGTGGCTTCTGTTTTTAAAGAAAATGAAATGTGTTGGAAATGTATAAATACATGGGCAGTCTGTGTGATCGCTGGGATAAACGCTTGCGCTTGAACTTCCAGTGCCCCGATTTCCAAATGGGAGAATCGTTCAGTGCACGGGCCAGTCGGACTTCAGCGTTGAGTTCCCGTTCAGAAAACAATGGCAAACTACTGAATGTAATCATATATACAAACGCAACCTGAGGTTGGGGTTTATCACAACGTCCTGCAAAAAATCCATATAAATTTTCTTAACATAAATATCTAGAAATGATATTTATGTAAAATATACCACCATCATCGTTATGTGCCATGCCGAAAAGGGCGGCGGTCAAGTTTCACCATCTCACACGATCACCAGAGTCGGGTATCAGGTCTGTGTTATTGCCTCGACTATGCCATGTGGCCAAGCCATCCAGGTATTTACTTCTCCGCCTTTCTCTTTTTCTATTCCCCACAATATTGCTAATTGCCACCAAGTTCTTCAATTTATTTCACCCCATAACGTGTCCAAAAATTGTGAATGTCTGCGTCTAATTTCTTTAATCATTGTACGTTTTCCATTTCTTTCTTGTATGGCTTGTCCATTGGTTTTCTCTCTCTCTCTCTCTCTCTCTCTCTCTCTCTCTCTCTCTCTCTCTCTCTCTCTCTCTCTCTCTCTCTCTCTCTCTCTCTCTTTCTCTGTGTGTGTGTGTGTGTGTGTATGTATGTGTGTCTGTCTGTCTGTTCATGCTATTCTTTGCATTTTCCTCAGAAACCACATTTCCACAGCCATCAGATGTTTTTCAGCTTGTTTGCTCATCGTCGACGTCTCACATCCATACAAAAGCACATATTCTATATAGCACCTCAACACTTTTTCACGTGGCTATTGACATCTTTTTATTGGTTAGTATGATTTTCATCTTGCAAAAGGCTACCTTCGCCATGGCAATTCTGGTTTTAATCTAGTCAAGGCACCTCCTATCAGATGTTATGACTTCCGAGATAGTTGTACCGATTCACTTGTTTAAGAATATTACCATTTACCTGAATATTACATTGTGGTATTTCTTTCTTCCTGGTGACGACCACAATCGTATACAATTTAATTCTAACCATGCGTGTTCACTGTATGCAACAAGGGCATCTATTAAACGTTGTAGATCCTGCTCATTGTCTGCAATGAACACTATATCCTTTGCATATCTAAAGTTACTGATGTCGTGTTCGCCAATGATGATTCCTCTCATATGTAATGTGACTAATGTCACGTCCTCCCAATGATAATTCCCCTAATATCCACTGCTACTGATGCCACGTCCATCAATGTTGATTCTTCTCATATCTAATGCTATAGATGTCGCGTCTCCCAATGGTGATTCCTCTCATTTCTAATGTGATTGATGTCGCGTCCCCAAATAGGGATTCCTCTTATATCAAGTGTTATTGTTGTTACGTCAATCAATGATGATTCCTCTCATATCTAATGTTATTTATGTTACGTCTCTGAATGATAATTCCTCTCATGCAGTATGCCATGTAGGTGGGAAAGAGAAAGACCGCAACGTATATGGATTCAATATGTAATAGGTAATTTACACATTACAGCAACAGAGGCGTACAATGGAGAAATATTTAAATAAACTGCCATGGAAGTAGACAGGATAAGCGAAGTGGTTACGCCACCTGGCTTGCGTTCAGAAGGTTGCGGGTTCGATTCCGGTGTACGTCGTCTGGTTCACGAGTGCAGTTTTCTCGAAATAACCCTGGAGTATGTCGCTGGAGTTGCGTGGTTCTTACTTTGTGCGACGCTTTCTACAACTCGCCCCGCGGAAAGATTCATCGCCATATTGGATACAACCCGGAGCAATGAAGTCGATTCTCTTGCCTTTTAACAGATTCAGGTCAAAGAAAAAAAAGTAGGTTTGGACCTAGCAAATCATGGATATCGGAAAATGATAAGTAGAAAGGTTTGGTCACAGTTATGACTTAATGCCCAGACTGTCATGAGCAGTCCAAGTTAGGGGTAAGAAACGGGTGCGTTTTGTCACCAAATTCTCATATTAGAAGAAAAGTAAGGTAAACTATGTTACATGTTCGGCGACTGAGAGTCATTGCTGCTAAACACCTCATTCGCCGGCTTGTCTTTGCTAGGATCAAATAAAACTCCAGCGTTACGGCAAACATCGGCGACTGCCGTAATCCACTTGTGTATCAAAGACGAACATCCGTATCATTTGTTTCTTCGCGCCATTGAAAGTCTCTACGACCATATTTGCTATCATTATGACGCACAAGCACATGTGCCTGCCAAAAATATTAATACAGCCTGAACCTGAAGCGAACCATGCGATTAATCGGTTATTGCACTAGATATATTATCCCGTAGGTAGACTGCCTTTGATTTGTGATATTATCTACCACATGACATCACATACTGGGCATCTAAGATATCGCATTTACTTTAATTTATTTTAGTATATGTTGGTCAGTGTGCCAATATGTTTCCTTGGATATTATGATATACGTTCTTCAAACTAACTATTTGCATTACACAGACATCACTTACATGCCAATATATTAATTTTTCTTCTCTCCCTTATTCCTTAAAGACAACATTTCAATTTATTTCCCTTGATTCATGTTATATAGATTTCTACATTTTTAGATATGAAGCATTACATTGATCGAAACGAGCTGCAATATTCATAAGACAAGTAACGGCCAAAGTAGGATCTAACAAAAGGAAATAAACACCGTTTGCCACGTGTAATTCCTGCAAAAAAATGTCATATACTAAACACAGACGCAGTGTGCATACATTACAACGATCTCTAAAATGGAGAACATACATTAACAAAAAAAGGGGGGGGGGGGGGTATAATAAAGTATAAAGCATACAAAATAAAAATAACATGTCCAAAACATTGTGTCTGTCTACGTCTAATTTCTCTAATCAATTTACGGTGTTTGTGTGTTTCTTGTAGGGTTGGCCATTTTCTGTCTGTCCTTGGTATTCTTTGCATTTTCCCTCAGAAACTAGATTTCTACACCCATGAAATGTTTTTCAGCTTGCCTACTAATTAATTATTCAAGCTTCACATCCATACAAAATTATATGTTCTATGTAGCACCTCAGCATTCTTTTTCTCGTTGCAATTTATATTGTTTTATTGGTCAGTACGTTTTCCGACTGGCAAAAGCCTACCTTCTCCATTTTAATTCTTGTTCTAATCTCATCAAGGCACCTCCCATCACATGTTATGACTGTTCCGATATAGTTGTACCAATTCGCTTGTTTAAGAATACTCCCATTTACTTGTATATTTCATTTTTCCTAGTGACGACCATAATATGTGTCTTCATACAGTTGTTCACTGTGTGCAACAACCGTATCTACTAAATGTTTCAGAAACTACTAATTGTCTACAGTCAACACTGTATCATCCGCATATCTAATGCTATTGATGTCACGTCCCCCAATGGTGATTCCTCTCATATCTAATGTTATTGTCTAATGTTATGTCTCTCAGTGATGACTCCTCTCATGTCGTGTGCCATGGAGGTGGAAAAGAGGAAGACCACAATGCAGATGGATTCAAGATGTGATTGGTTGTTTATACATGATAGCGACAGAGGCTTACAATGGAGAGACATATAAATAGACCGTTATAGGAGTAAAGTTATAAACAGGACAAGTGAATTACTTAAACCACCTGTCTCGTTTTCAGAAATTATGGGCTCGACTCCCGCGTAGGCCGTTTGGTTCACGAGAACAGTTTTCTAGAACCCCAGGTGTTTGTTGCCGGAGTTGCGTAGTTCGTACTTTGTGGGACGCGTTCGGAACTACGCCCTGCGGAAAGATACAAGCCACATTGGAATTTAAAAAAAAAAAATCCGGTGCAATGAAGTAGATCATCTTGCCCTTTAACAGATTCCATCCATCCATCATGTGTCATGCCGATAAGCGTGGGCGGTCATGTTTTGCCATCTCACTCGATCATCAGAGTCGCGGACCAGCTCCGTATTCCTGTCTCGACCAAGCCATGTGACAAAGCCATCCAGGTATTTACTTCTCGGTCTTCCCCTTGGTCTCTTCCCTTCGATCTTACCAGTCGTCACCAAGTTCTCCACGTCATTTCTTCTCATAACATGCCCAAGAAATGTTGATTGTCTACGTCTAATGTCTCTAATCAGTTTACGACCTTCATTCGTTTCTTGAACGACTTGCTCATTGGTTTGTCTGCCTGTCCATGGTATTCTTTGCATTTTTCTCAGAAACAACATTTCCACAGCCATCAGATGTTTTTCAGCTTGACTGCTCATTGTCCAAGCTTCACATCCATATAAAAATACAGGTTCTATGTAGCATTTCAACACTCTTTTTCTTGTTTCAGTTGCTATATTTGTATTGGTCAGTATGTTTTTCATCTTGCAAAAGGCTACCTTTACAATGGCAGTTCTTGTTCTAATCTCTTCAAGGCATCTCCCATCAGATGTTATTACTGTTCCGAGATAGCTGTAACGATTCACTTGTTTAAGAATGTGCCCATTTACTTGTATATTACATTGTTGTATTTCCTTCTTCCTAGTGACGACCCTAATCTGTGTCTTCTTACAATTTAATTCTAACCCTCGTTGTTCACTGTGTGCAACAACCGCATCTACTAAATTTTGCAGGTCCTGTTCATTGTATGCAATCAAGTCTGTATCATCTACATATCTAATGTTATTGATGTATCGTCTCCCAATATTGAATCCTTCCATATCTTCTATATTTCTGAAAATATTATCACTGTGCAGGGAAACAGATCTGGAGACATTACACATGCGTCGCTAACACCTCTCTTAATAGGCTGATATTCGCCTACTTCAGAATCAATTCTTATGGCAGCTTGTTATATGTTTTTTACAAGACTAAAGTCTTTTCCATTAATGTGTAGATCTTCAAGCATCCTTATCATGTCGACATGTCTCACTTTAGCGAAAGCCTTTGTGTAGTCAATAAAGCAAAGGTGTAGTTCTTTGTTTAATTATATAGAATGTTTAATTACTGCACTCAGTATATTCACAGCATTTACTGTACCCTTGCCATCTACAAACCCACATTGTTCCTCTCCTATTTCAGGTTGTATTTTCTCTTAACTCTTTGCATGATAATTCTTAGCAAGATCTTCGTGATGTGACTCGTGATGTGATGTTGATCACACTCCAAGGCTCCTGATTTCATTGGGATTGCAATAAATACCAAATTACATAATTCATGGGGTAAATCTCCAGTATCATATATTGTATTCAGGAGTCTGGTAACTTTATCTATTCCGTATTCTTCTAAAGCATTAATCATTTCTGTTGTGATGCTGTCTGAACCGGGGGTCTTGCAAGTTTTAAGAGTATACCACAACAATCAATGATGTACAGACCAGATGGAAAAAGAGAAAGAGGCCGACCACGTAAACGTTGGACGGAGGGAATAGCAGAGTCCATGGGAGTATCGATACATGAAGCCCACAATCGGGCACTCTCACGAGATGATGATGAGATGAGAGTATTTTGAACCTCCATCTTCGAAATGGATTGTCCTTCATTATTATTTTGAATATCTTACTGTTCTTTTCTGTTATCATCATAAAGGTTTTTCACATAATCTGACCATACATGTAAAATCTGATCTTTTTCTATTATGATTTTTCCATCTTTTGTCTCTAGGCAGCCTGCTGATGTATGTGTTCTTTGATTAGTAAACTCATGAATTCTTTTGTGCATTAGTGTTGTATGTTTACTGTTGTGTTGTTTTAAATTTCTATGCAAGTTTTCTCGAGACATGCTTCTTTTGCCTCCTTACATAACGTTCTGACTTTTCTGTGAATTTCTTTATATTTGGCAGGATTATTTATATTCTGTCTTCTTGTTTCCATTAGCTGTAAAATTTTTTCAGTCATCCATGTTTGGAATAGTTTTTTCTGCAGTTAGAAACTGATTGAATTCTTCAACATTTCCCATTGATCGTTCACATCTTGAAATATGATCTCTAGATCAGACAATATATCAAATTTGTTCTTTACTTCTATGTTAAAATTATCTTGTATTTGTTAGCCAGTTTTCAATTTGCACAAATCATATTTACTGTTTCCGGTTGTATACTTGACTTTCTTTAACTTTATCCTCAGTGTGTCTGTAATTAATCTGTGATCACTGTAACATTCTGTAACTGTTGTTTTTTAACGACTGTTAGCGCATTTCGAAATCTTCTGCTAATCAGGTTGTAATCTATCTGGTTTTTAATCCTGTTGTCTGGACTCGTCCATTTCCATAATCTTCTAGGATGCTGTTTAAACCAGGTGTTTCCTACAACCATATCTTGTTTTTTTTGCCCATTCTACAAGTCTGTATACTCTTTCGTTTCGCTCTCCCAAATCATGGTTGCCTACACTGCATCCATCGCCTTGATTTCCCACTTTTGCGTTGAAATCAACTTTATAATATTTATATCTGATCTTTTAAATTTCTTCAAAGCACGCTCCATGTCATTATAAAATTCATCTATATTTTCTTCTCTGCATTCACTTGTTGGGGCATATATTTGAATTACATTTATTTTAAAAGGTCTTCCGTTTAATTGTACTAATAGAACTCTGTCTCCACAGAAGTCGGACGTGTCGGCCTAACGGCGCAAGATCGCAGCTTTGCTATAAACAGACACAACGCAATCACATCCGAAAAAAAACTCTGGATGAACGCAGAAGAAGTGGAAGAAGAAGAAGAAGAAGAAGACGAAGAAGAAGAAGAAGAAGAACTCTGTCTCACACAGCCCAGTATCCTTTGACAAAATTTGATGTTTGCCGATCCAACATAATGGCTACACCTCTTTGCTGTTCTTCTCCTCCAGAATAACAGATTCAAGTCCAAACAAAAAGTCGGTTTGGGCCTAACAAAACGGGATGGCGGTAAATGATAAGTAGGGAGGTCTTCTCACAGTTATACTTAATGCCGAGCCAGTAATGACCAGACCAAGTAAATGTGTTTGCTATAAATTCTCGCATTAGATATAAAACTAAGGTAAAATATGTTGCATGTTCGGCGACGGAGTGTCATTGCAGCTGAACACCTCAAACGGCTGTTTGTCTTTGCTAGGATCAAATAAACCTCCAGTGTTAAGGCAAACATCAGAGACTGCGGTAATCCACTTGTGTGTCAAAGACGAATATTGATATAATCTTTTTCTTCCATTAATGGTCTCTACAACCATATTTGCTATGATAATGAGGCACACGCACATGTGCCTGCCAAAAATATGTACGTTACGACCCCAAGAATCTCAGAGTGCACGGATATCACAGTAGATATATTAACCCGTAAGTAGACTGCCCTTCATTTGTGATATTATCTACCACGTAATGTCACATATTCGACATCTAAGATGTCGCAATTACTTTAATTTATTTTAGTAGCGTTTGATCAAAATGGCAATATGTTATCCTTAAATATTATGTTATACGTTTTTCAAACTAACTATTTGCAATACATATCCTTCTTACATTCTCCAATAAATTATTTTTTTTTGTCTCCCTTATTCCTTAAAAATTTCATTTCAATTTATGTCCCTTGATACTTTGAATTCCTATTATAACATTTCTATATTTTTCCCGATGAAACATTACAATGATTGAAACGAACTGCAATATTCATAAGAGCAGGATGCAGCAGGATGTAACAATATGAAATACAAATAGGTAGGTGTGTACATACATTTCAACGAACTCGATCCACAATGGCATACATATTTTTTTTGTTTTTTTGTTTTTAAATTTTATTTTAAAGAAAAGCGTGGAATAATAATAATAATAATAAAAATAAAACAATAAACAATACAAATAAGTATATTACGATACAACGACAGACGCAAAAGTTGCCAATGGGGTTTATTTGGAACCCATGATGGTTATATGGTTAACAGTTGTTAATGTGGTTGCAGGAATGTTGTATTATATATCAAATTAAAGATCGTTGCATAATGTAAACTTCTTCTTCTTCAGCGTTCCGAGCCATTGAGGTTCTTTGCTGCAAATACAATCCGTCTCCATTCGTCTCTCTGGTTGACCTTCTCTTGCCAGTCGTTGATTCCAAGTGCTTGTAGGTCTGTATATGTATTATCTCTCCACCGCCTTCTTGGTCTACCTCGGGGTCTACGGTCATTTATTTCCTGAGTGTAAGCGAGTTTTGTTTCCCTATTATCTTCCATTCTTTCTATATGCCCCAGCCATTGTAGTCTATTAGCCTTCATGATACCAGTGATTAGCGGGGACTTAAACAGATCATAAATGTCTTTGTTACTTCTTCTTTTCCACTCTTCACTTTGTGTATCCCTAATGGGTCCAAAGATGCGTCTTAAAATTTTGTTCTCAAAGCGCAACCAAATCAACCTCTTGCTCCTGAGTAAGGATGAGAATAGGCACTATGTATGGGTCAAGGATGTAGGACGTTTTCTATATGGAAATAGCAAACACAAGGATAAGAAGTATCCATACCTAAACTGCCTCCACGTACACTCCACGTACAACTACTATGAGGTATGCCTTCGCCTGCATCATCTTGAGCCTACCAGCAACAATCGACAAACCAAGGACGTAACGCATACACACAAATGTGGTGTCTCTGGTGTATACAGAATGACCCGTATAGCTTCATTCTGTATAATGTACACTATATGAGAGGGATCACCATTGAGGCACTTAACATCATAGACAGTCAAATTTATTTGGACATGTTATGAGAAGAAATGGATTGGAGAACTTAGTGACAACTGGCAAGCTTGAATGGAACAAACCAAGAGGAAGACCAAGAAGAAGATACCTGGATGGCTTGGCCACATGGCATGAACGAGACAGGAACACTGAGCTTATCCACGACTCTGGTGATCAAGTGAAATGACGAGTCATGACCATCCACCCTTTCCAGCATGACATATGATTGATTGACCCAGTTAACGTATAGCTCAGACTGCAAGATGCCCCAACCATTGTGCTACTCTAGGTGTTGTTCAGACAGACTCACAAAGAGAACCTGTAACTCGCATCAGCTGAGGACAGTCCACATTCGTTGGGCATGTCATGAGAAGTGGAAAACTAGAGCATGTTGTCACAACGGGAAAGCTGGAGGGGAGGAAAGCCAGGGGGAGAACAAGAGACTGGATGCTGGACAGTTTATCTTCTTGACATTGAGGAACGTCTGTAACGGAAAAGAGCGGGGTATACTAGACAGAAGGCTGTAGACAGACATGGTCACCAACTACATACGGCATTGACTACAGGTAGAAGAAGACACGTACAAAATGAATATTACAATTTATTAGATGGAACAGTGACCAAACATGTCTATCCAACAAGAACTCAGAACTGTAAAATAAAATTTTTATTAAGATAAATAAAAATGAGAAAAAGACATTCAAAACAATGTATTCACTTAGTGAATTTAAACACATGCTAGAAACAATATGTTGCACGATTGTTAGAATGACATATTTCGCTGAATCTCGTCGGGTGACGAGACCAGATGCGAGGAAATATGTCAGGCAATAAATGGTGTCACATATTGTTTACGGCTACTGTGTGTAAAGAAAATTAAATGTTTTGGAAATGTATAACACATGACAGTGACAGAGGCGTACAATGGCGAGGCATTTAATTAGACTGCTATGGAAGTAAAGTTCTAGACAGGACAAGCGAAGTGGCCAAGTGTGTTCAGAAAGTTGGGGATTCGGTTCCTGCGCAAGTAGTTTGGTTCACGAGTACAGGTTTCTCGGAAGGGAGAGTTTATACTGCGATAGCTCGGAATAGACAGAGTAGTTTATACCGCGATAGCGATATGTATATACCGCGATATTCTCCTCACTCCAGGGACGACACTAAAGTGGTAAAGAAGAACAAGGAACTACTACGACATTCATTCTTTACACACACGACGGCCGCCTTGGGCTCAAGAGGACAGACTAACTAACTAACACTAACTTTAAACACAACACATATCAAACCCAACACACAATCACTCAATCATGTGCCATGCCGGAAAGCGTGGGGCGGTCATGACTCGCCATTTCATTCGATCACCAATGTCATGGATCAGCTCAGTGTTCCTGCCTCGTCCATGCCATCCAGGTATTTTCCTCTTGGTCTGTTCCCTTCAATCTTGCCAGTTGTCACCAAGTTCTCCAATCCATTTCTTCTCATAACATGTCCAAAAAATTTTGACTGTCTACGTCTAATGACTGATGTTCATTTGTCTCTTGTAGTACTTGGTCATTGGTTTTTCTGTCTGTCCATGGTATTCTTTGCATTTTCCTCAGAAACCACATTTCTGCAGCCATCAGATGTTTTTCAGCTTTACTGCTCATAGTCCAAGTTTCACATCCATACACACAAGAACAGACGTTCAAATAAGAGCTGTCAGATGAATTGTGGGAGGACCACAGTCAGGGATCCAGCACAATGTTGGACAAGGCAGATTGTTGCAAAATGGTTGTTAACATTATCATAGAATCAGCAATGTCTATAAGCAGTAACATAGAATCAGCAATGGTTGTCAACAATAATATAGAAGCAGCAATGACTGTGGACATTAATGAAGAAGCAACAATGGGTGTGAACACCGGTGAGATATTTTTTAAGTGCAATGATTGTGGAGCTGCATTCAGATTGACATTTTGAAATATCACATGACAACACACACAGGAGATACCTCTCCGCTACCAACAAAATAATTAATCAAGCGTTGTTAATTAAAACAATTTTACTACAACAAGAAAACTCTCAAAAAGAAAATACCCTTATTTTCAAAATTTATTATACATAAATGATGATATTGGTTATACATGTACATGTCATAAAATAACAATCCACTTTACAACAAAGGACATATACATATTACATTATAACTATCTATGACCTTGATGCTTTGACCTTTCAGTTATTTACATCACTGATAGACCAGTTCCATTTGTAGTGACTATCCATCTTCCCTTGGGGTAGGTTAAGTCTGAAACTGGGTATGCGAGTGTTACCTATTCTGTTTCGTGGAACTTCTTCCAGGTAATATTTGCCTTCAGCTTGCTTATCAGCTGCATCACCCAGTAAATGACACGACCTCAGTTTTATGATTTAACTAGCTGACACAGCCCGGCTTCGCCCAGCCCCTGGCGGGGATCTATCGATCGATATATCTATCAATCTGCCTTCTTCTCCATTTCCTCTCATACATTCTTTCATTCAACATCTCTTATGAAGCAGCTGCACCTCTTTGCTGTTCTTTGTACACTAGCAAACTATGACAATTAGCTGCTATATTTATAGTTATATATATATATATAAACATAATCTGACAAAACAAATATACCACAAAATATAACATTATACATTTTAAAAACTTTTACATATTTTACTAACATTAAAGGGTATCATATATAAAATTATTATCTACCCCCAGCAATCAGTACAAAACCATTTCTTAGGTTTAGAAGCAGTACGCACACCAACACAATCGTAGTGATACCACTCAAAACAGCCGTCACACTCAATCATCTTTACCCCCCCCCCCCCCCCCCCCCATTGTCCCTAACCGCGCAAGAATTGCAGTTGAAAAGTACATTTGTTTTTTTTTCTTCAATTCTGGCCTGCAAGGTTACCCATGCCTCTTGAACAAAGAGACTTTCAATTGATGACAAAGAAATGCTTTCATTAGTAAAGATGGATAGTATGTTCTTTGCTGACTTTAGATTAGAAACAGAGTAAGGTGGAAGGACAGACGAATCGAGCAGACAGCCAGATAGAAGCATCTGCTTCTTCACCTCATATGATCTGGAATGAAAATCCTGTGGACACGTTTTTCTTTTTTTGTACCTCCTGGTAAAAGCTTGTACCTGTCTCGGTCGACCTTTTGTTTTTACCAGGGACAATTTAACGTTAGAAAATCCACAGGATGATACAGCAGAGGAAGAAGCCGGAATTGAGAAATCAGCACCAACACTATCAGAAGACGCAGAGGAAGATGGTTCAGACAAAGTGGATAGGACAGAAGTACCAACACTATCAGAAGACACAGAGGAAGATGGTTCAGACAAAGTGGGTAGGACAGAAGTACCAACACTATCAGAAGACGCAGAGGAAGATGGTTCAGACAAAGTGGGTAGGACAGAAGTACCAGCACTATCAGAAGACACAGAGGAAGATGGTTCAGACAAAGTGGGTAGGACAGAAGTACCAGCACTATCAGAAGACACAGAGGAAGATGGTTCAGACAAAGTGGGTAGGACAGAAGTACCAACACTATCAGAAGACGCAGAGGAAGATGGTTCAGACAAAGTGGGTAGGACAGAAGTACCAGCACTATCAGAAGACACAGAGGAAGATGGTTCAGACAAAGTGGGTAGGACAGAAGTACCAGCACTATCAGAAGACACAGAGGAAGATGGTTCAGACAAAGTGGGTAGGACAGAAGTACCAACACTATCAGAATACGGTTCAGACAAAGCAGAGCATAGGTTGTCCATGCAGGGGATAGTTTGAAGGTCAGCTTCTGAAAGGTCAACTACAGCTAGAGGACGGGCAGCTTTAATCAGAGTGAAGACCCTATTAAGATGAGAGATGGCAGATTGAAAAGCCTGTCCTCCCAATAAAGGAAGGAAAGATTCAATGGCCTTCGTAATTTCTTTGGTAAGGTGATACCGAGATTCAGGAGTGCTGGCATTTCGTTTGGGCAGTACTTCACGTGTGATGCTGTGATCAATGGAGTCAAGAGAAGCAGGAGTGATAGGAGTGCTCTTAAAGTGCTCATCATTACAGTGATAAATAGGTAGACGAAGATAAGTGCGCAAAGCAAATATGTGTTGACAAGGTAAATGGAACTTTAAAAAGAAAACACAAGAACAGGAGTGGATAGTGCAGTTGTGCGGAGATGAGCCAGGAGTTTCAGATACCAAAATGTACGTATCAGGACTAGTTAATGAGCACTGGAAAACATAGTGTGTTTTCTCAGAAATCAGAAACTGTTCTATAACACACTTGGCTGCAAAAGAAGAGAGGTCATTCTGAATCTCATTGACAATAGCCGAATTATGCTCTGTGTTGTACTTGAATGAAATAGAGCGTAGACAGGCAGAGGCATCTCTGGATTGCATCGTGATCTTTGTCATTTTAAGGAGCTCAGTAATGGAATCGCTAAGCAGAGTTTTAGAGGAAAGGACTTTCTTAATTTTCTGATGGAATGTTTCAGCATGATTTGTTGTCGTAATATGAAAGGTTTGTGAAATCAGAGAATAAGCAGCCCAAAGTTGTGGACAATTCCACCAATTCTTAGCAAAGTATGACACAACATCAGGAGAGGAAAGTTCAGAAATCTTGTCTTTGAGGGCATTGTACTCAGATACATCAGTGCAGGCCTTCTGATCTGCAAACAGTTCAAGCAGACAAGTAACTTGAGAGGGGGGCAGCTTTCTCTGCTGAAGAGCTTTTCTGACAGCTGTGAATGTGTGGAAAGCACAGAGACGAATTGCAACAGAGGGAAGAGATGTCTCAATAGCAGAGATTTCTGCCATGTCTTTGTCGACAAATATAGTCTGAGGGAGGGTTGATGAAAAAGCACTAGAAAAAAAAGAAAGACAAGAAGAGATGACAATAGCGTCTTCTGCAGCCAGAAATGCATGAAATACTGGCCTACCTTGACCGTTGCTGTCCACGACAAGAATGTTTAGGAGGGGGTAATTATTTTTGTTCACCTTATAGGTAGTGTCCATAATAAGAACCTCAGGAAATTGAGCCAGATAATGAAGCATTTCTTTAGTCATAAATGCTAAATACTTAAACTCACCACCCTCATTTGTTCCATACTTAACCACCCCCCCCCCCCTCAGCTTGCAACGTTTCTAATACCTTCGCCACATTCCCAGACTCCTCCGGGCTTCCCTTGTCACACAGCTTGTATTTTAAATTCCACACATCATGTCGGAGTAGTATTTGCCCATCATTCTGCCTCACGATGTTTTGTATGTCACGAACAGGCACAGACTTTAAAGAAAGTAGCGTTGTTAGCTCACTTGACATTTTTGGTTTTCGATTTTCTGGATAGAGTTGCGAAAACTGAAACACAAAAAAAAACATACTTTAAAATTATTTTATATAATTACGAAATAATTATAGGAAATAAACAAGCATTTTGGTCTCCCCGTTAATGTAAACAGTGACAAAAAAACTTTTTTTTAGCAATTTTAATTTTTCCTTACAATAAGGTGTACAATACAATACCCCATAGATTGTGGGGCAACATTGGCACCATGCCATTTTGACAGAAGATAGATTGTTAAATTGTGTTTCAGAAAACCATAATTACAACCCCTGGCGGTAGCGAATGTGGCTGATAAGGCCTATTTGCGCTGTAAATGTTCATCCACATTGGCTGCATGTGAGCACATGGTCATTTCCAACAGACTGGATGTCCAGACTACATTGTACCAAGTATTTTTTCGTAGACACCACATATGAAAGCTGCTTAAACGTATATTTCAGTAAATATATTTCAGTAAAAGTGACAAGTATATTCCAAAGAGGGTGGGGGATAGTACACAATCTTGCTGAACACCCACTCTTGATTTGTGGGGTATCACATAAGAAAAAATACCAGAGAATTAAAAAAAAAAAACCTCTTTTCCAGTAGGGTGGTTCTCATGTACCAAGTGGCAGCTGGCGACTTTCAGTTGACATGTAGCCCGATCCTCCACCAGACGTATAAAAGCAGGGCATCCGGTCTTTAATGTTCTGAAATAATTTGTGGATGTCTTTCATCAATCATATAAATCTTATAAATAATAATCATCTTTATATATAAAACACGATGTATGTATTTCCGTCCGTTCTTTATGCGTTCGCAAAAACGGTCCACCCGATTGAGATGAAATGCAACCCAAAAACAAAACAGTCATGGCAGGGCAGACCAGGCCCTAAGCCTTGGTTGGCAGCTGGTCTAGGATTGAAACTCCGACAGGCGGACAGTTAGAGCATTGCTTTGCTGATCCGGCAGCTTCTGCAGCTTGTCTTATTCCAGATGTTTAGGTGTTAACTTTCCTCTGGAGTGAACTAGGCAGGCCGAGAGAGGGATCATGCTGCATGGGCATTTCTTTATTTTAGCCCAGGCGTTGTACTATGGAGAGGTAAGATGGTGCAAAATTATGGACAGGACCATGTTTTCACATGCATCTACAGTGGGCAAACATTTGCAGCAAGAATTGATGGTATGACAAGCAATGTATAGAAATTTCAGAATATCCCCTCTGCCTTGTGTTCACCGTTACGAGGTAGAGAGGCTTGTGTGTTCTAATGACCCAATTACGACGGTAGCATATTGCGCCATGAAGCAAATTAAAACTATCTAGGAGTCACCTTTGATCGCCGCCTGACATGGAAGACACAGGTTGAGACATGGTGTCAGGCATAGACGTTCTTTTACCTGCAGCCTTCCACACTTTAGTCTGGTTTGTACCTTCAATAAAATGGCGCTCAGTAAGTAGAATTTATAGAGGGAACAATATATAAAGCTTACCTTTGGTTTGGTCTGATGCCTTGGCTAGTGCTCTGATCTTTACGGTGCCCATATACGATGTATTCATATTGGAGCCTTTCCGAATCTGGTAATTCATTCCTCAACTGAAAGAAAATAAACACTATTGTATTATTCACAACAAACAATTGATTTATAACTTTTACTTTTTATTGCACTTTTTTGTCCACCCATTCATACTGTGTCATGGCTAAAAGCATGAAATTGATGAAAAAAATTAAATTACTATTAGTTTTCTCGGTTTTATTCCAGTTCAGGAGGCTACATGAGTGAATATATCTAATTTGATTTTTAAAAATTAAATTACTATTAGTTTTCTCGGTTTTATTCTAGTTCAGGAGGCTACAGTAGAGAATATAGAAAAAAATTTAATTACTATTAGTTTTGGGTACTATTAGTTTTCTCGGTTTTATTCCAGTTCAGGAGGCTACATGAGTGAATATATCTAATTTGATTTTTAAAAATTAAATTACTATTAGTTTTCTCGGTTTTATTCCAGTTCAGGAGGCTACAGTAGAGAATATAGAAAAAAATTTAATTACTATTAGTTTTGGGTTTTGGTAAAAAGTTTTCTCGGTTTTATTACAGTTCTTGTTATGCTTGTTCTGAATTTGGTTTAACAATTAACAAAAAGAAGACACAGATTATGTCACAAGGTGCACATGGTGTACCATCAATCTTTATTGACGACGCCTAATTGGAGATAGTAGACCATTTGCAAACATTTGCAGCAAGAATTGGCCTTACCAGCCACACTCGCCACCGCCATGGGTCGTAGTTATTGCCATATGACAGTTATATAATCTATAAATATATCTAATTTGATTAAAGGAATTAAAGGTGAATTATATAATCGAACATTTAAAAATTGCATTGGTTTTGTATCAGAAATACATAAAGCCATATATAAATGTAGCGGAATCTTACCTTCTTTGCGCTCGACTTGATGTACAGCACACCACACTCGTCTTCGTGCTTCTTAAGAATAACCTGAAACTCCTGGTAACTTTCAAATGAGGCTCCTTTTTCTAACGCCATTTTTTTTAAAAGTACCGCGCGCTCAGTATCGTTCGCAGAAAGCAGGACAAGAAAGTGCGCTCAGTATCGTTCACAGAAAGCAGGACAGGAAAGTGCGCTCTCGCAGGAAGAAGGAAGGAAATTATCGCCAACCGGGGTTTCCGTCCGAGCTATCGCGGAATAAACTACTCTGTCTATTCCGAGCTATCGCGGTATAAACTGCTCTGTCTATTCCGAGCTATCGCGGTATAGACACTTCCTTCTCGGAAAATCCCTGGGGATTGTCGCTGGAGTTGCGTAGTTCGTACTTCGTGAGACGCTTTCAGCAAACCGTCATGCGGAAAGATACTCAGCCATATGGGATAACACCCGGTGCAATGAAGTCCATCCTCTTAACGACTTTTAATAGATTCAGTTCCAAACAAAAAGTAGGTTTGGACAAAAGATAAATGGATGGTAGAAAATGATAAGTATGTAGGTTTTGTCATAGTTATGACTTAATGCCGAGATATTGATGAGCAGACCAAGTAAAGGGTAAAACATGGATGTGTTTTGTCACCAAATTCTCGTATTAAAAAGAAAACTAAGGTAAAACATGTTACATGTTCGGCAACTGAGATTTATTGTAGCTGAACACCTCAAGCAGTGGCTTGTCTTTGGTTGGATCAAATATAACTCCAGTGATAAGACAAACATCTGCGACTGCCGTAATCCACTTGTGTATCGAAGACGAATATGATATCATCTGTTTCTACGCGCCATGGAAAGTCTATACGACCATATTTGCTATCATCATAAGGCACATACATATGTGCCTGCCAAATTATTAAATAATAAGCCAGCCTCTATAATGAGATAAAACAAATATTGCGCTAGATATATTATCCCGTAGGTAGATTGCGCCCTTCATTTGTGATATTATATACCACATGAGGTCACATAAAGGAAATCTAAGATAACGCAATTACTTAAATTTATTTTAGGAGCTATTGATCAGAGTTGCAATATATTTCATTAGATGTTATGCTATATGTTTTTTAAACTAACCATTTGCATTACATTACCTTCTTTCATACTTCATTAAATTATTTTTTCTTATCTCCCTTGTTCCTTATACCATTGTTTCAATTTATTTCCCTTGGTACAATGATTTCCTATTAAACAGATGTCTACATTTGTACCTATGAAACATAACAATGATCGAAACGAGTTGCAATATTCATAAGAAAAATAACGGCTACAGCAGAATGTATCAGTAAGAAATAAAAATAGTTAGGTACGTGTAACTCTTGCGAAAAAGTAAGACATACTAAACAATCTAATATTTTCATACACTGCATAGTCATTAAAAATACACCCTATACCTTACAACGAACTCGATAATGGTGAACATACATTTAAAAAAAAAAGGGTCGTGTGGGGAACCGTACAATATAACACATAAAACAATTTAAATAACTTCTTCTTCTTCTTCAGCGTTCCGAGCCATTGAGATTCTTTGCTGCAAATACAATCCGTCTCCATTCGTCTCTCTGGTGGACCTTCTCTTGCCAGTCGTTGATTTCAAGTGCTTGTAGGTCTGTACATGTACTATCTCTCCACCGCCTTCTTGGTCTACCTCGGGGTCTACGGTCATTTATTTCCTGAGTGTAAGCGAGTTTTGTTTCCCTATTATCTTCCATTCTTTCTATATGCCCCAGCCATTGTAGTCTATTAGCCTTCATGATACCAGTGATTAGCGGGGACTTAAACAGATCATAAATGTCTTTGTTACTTCTTCTTTTCCACTCTCCACTTTGTGTATCCCTAATGGGTCCAAAGATGCGTCTTAAAATTTTGTTCTCAAAGGTTTGTAACAGGGCTTCGTCTCCTTTCGTTGTACTCCAGGTTTCAGAGCCATACAGCACAACTGGTCTGATCAGTGTTTTGTATATTGTGATTTTGGTGTTACGAGATAGCGCCTTTGATTTTAGTAGATGTTGTAGTGCATAGTATATCTTATTTCCAGAGTTGATTCTAGTTTGTATTTCTTCCCTTATGATGTTGGAGCAGTTGAAGTTCGTACCCAGGTATTTGTATGTTTCCGTTCTTTTAATGGTCATATTATCTATTTGTATGTGGCCAGAGTTTCTAGCTATTCCGTCTCTTGAAATTACCATATATTCTGTCTTATCTTGGTTGATAACCAGCCCCATCTGTTGGGCTTTTCCCTTTAAGTGAGTCAATATTTCCAATGTCTTTTGTTCACTTTGCCAAAAATTGTGTCCACGTCTAATTTCTCTAATCAGTTTACGGTTTTTATTTGTTTCTTGTAGGACTTGGTCATTGGTTTTTCTGTCTGTCTATGGCATTCTTATTATTTTCCTCAAAAACCAGATTTCCCAAGATATACGACAGGACATAACAAAAATCAGATCTTATGACTGTTTTGAGATAGGTGGACTGATTTACTTGTTTAAGAATATCTCCCCATTTACCGGTATATTACATTGTGGTATATCCTTCTTCCTAGTGACGACCATAATCTGTGTCTTCATTGACTTTAATTCTATTCGTAGTTGTTCACTATGTGCGACAACGGTATATTCTCAAAGTTGTAGATCCTGCTAATGGTCTCAAATCAACACTGTATCATTCACATATCTAATGTTATTAATTTTACGTCCCCCAATGGTCATTCCTCTCATATTTAATGCTATTAATGTTACGACCCCAAATGGTGATTCCTCTCATAACTAATGTGGATGATAGTTCGTCCCACAATGGTGATTCCTCTCATATCTAACGTTATTGAATTTGCGTGCCCAGATGTGATTCCTCTGATATTTAATGTTATTGATGTTACGTCCCCCAGTGACGATTTCTCTCATATCTAATGTTATTCTTGTTAGGTCCCTCAATGATGATTCCTCACATATTGTGTACAAAAGAGTCGGAAAAGAGGAAGACCACAACGTATATGGATTCAAGATGTGATAGGTAGTTTACACATGAAAACAGAGGCTTACAATGGAGAGACATTTAAATAGACCGTTATGGGAGTAAAGTTCTAAGCAGGACGAGTGAACTGGTTACGTCACCTGCCACGCGACGTGAAGGTAGTGGGTTCGATTCCAGCGCACGTAGTTTGGTTCACGAGAGCAGTTTTCTCGCAAAATCACTGTGGATTGTCGCTGGAGTTGCGTAGTTCCCACTTTGTGTGACGCTTTCAGCAAATTGCCTTGCGAGCCATATGGGACGCACGAACGAACGAGCAAATATCATTTTTTAAAGGGTTAAGAATTAGGCACGCAGGCCCGTCCGACATTCTGCCCTTTTTCTCTCTTTCATTTCATACGTTATTTTATTCATACACCACATATGAAGCCAATCTTTGATAACAACAGAACAATATGCACTAACACGCATGGAAAAAGGTCAGTATTTCATGACTCACTACGCAATTTTTAACATGACCATTATAAATACCTACGGAAGATGTAACGTACCATACATATGGGAATGTTTATTATACTAGTTGTCATTTGAGGTAAGTTTTATTGTTGTTGTTTTGCTTTAGGGGGTCATGTAGTCTGTACTGAGATAGTCTTCAAACAGGTAACGAATGTATGTATAGTGATTGGTGGTGTCTTTGATTTCATGTGGAAAATTGTTCCACAACTGAGCGGCAGAGTACGCTAAACTGGGATAACATCTACTGCAATGAAGTCGATTCCCTTGACTTTTAACATATTCAGCTCCAAAAAAAGTTTGTTTGGGCGTAACAAAAATCGATGGCAGAAAATGATAAGTAGGAAGGTTTTGTCACAGTTATGACTTAATGCTGAGACAGTGATGAACAGACCAAGAGGGTAAGACACGTGTGTGATTTGTCACCAAATTCTCGTATTAGAAAGAAAACTAAGGTAAAATATGTTACATGTTTGGCGACTGATTGTTATTGCAGCTGAACACTTCAAACGGTGGCTTGTCTTTGCTAGGATAAAACATAACTGCAGCGTTAAGGCAAACACCAGCAACTGCCGTAATTCACTTTCGTATCAACGACTATCATCGATATCATCTGTTTCTTAGCGCCATTAAAAGTAATCTAAGACCATGTTTTCTATCATTATAAGGAACATGCACATGCGCCTGCCAAAAATATTAGTTATGAAACCCAAAGAATTATTCTCATTAAACAGATATTGCACAATATATATTAGCACGTAATTAGAGTGCCCTTCATTTGTGATATTATCTAGCACATGATGTCACATACTAGACATCTTCAAACTAACTATGTGCATTATAGAGCCTTCATTTATACTCGAGTAAATTATGATTCTTGTCTCCCTTGTTCTTAAGCATTTCAATTCAAGTTATCTCCCTTGAGACTGAGAATTCCTGTTGTACCGATTTTTATATTTTTAAAATATGAAACATTACAATGATTGAAATGAGTTGCAATATTCATAAGAGAAATAACGGATGCAGCAGGAAGTAACAATATGAAATAAAAATATTTAGGTATGTGTAACTCCTGCGAAAAAAAAAGTGAGATATACCAAACACGGACGCAGTTTACATACCTTACAACAAGGTCCACTATCGTGAACATATAATTTTAAAGAAGGGGGGAGGGAGGGAGGGAGGGAGGGAGGGGGGGGGGTGAATAAAAGAATATAATAAAATGAAGAATAAAAATAAGTATACTACGAAACAACGACAAACGCGAAAGTTGACACTGGGATCCATGTGACCCCCAAGGTAGTTCTAGGGTTAACAGTTGTTAATATGGTAGCATACGCATTGTATTATATATCAAATTAAAGATCGATACATAAGGAAAACTACTGTGTAAAAGCCCATGGCAGATCGGGAAGTCTTTTAAGACGATTAATCATCCCATGGCACTTAATCAGTAGTTAAACCGTTGATGATCGCGTGAGATAGCAATCATGACCGCCCACGTTTATTGACGCCGGAGATGATGATGCCGACTGTGTCATCACCGCTCTACAACGGAGACTACACGATCACCATTCTTGGATCAGGTCGGTGTTCTTGGTCCAGTTGTTCCATATTGCCTTGCCATCCGAATATATATTTTTCTGCCTTCTCTTGGTTTCTTTCCGTCATGATTCTCAATTCACAGAACCTACACAATATGAAAATGTAATAGTATAACACTAAATCAGAAGAGAAAGTTCATCTTGAATTATACAAAATAAGGACTGGTCTGGTCAGGAAACTATTCACAAGACACAATTCGGGGCTAGAACAAACGAGAACGGTCCAGCAGTACGGACATCCACCGGGACTCCTTCATAGTTTTCACATTCGGATCACCATCACATCTCCATTGCTTCCAGTTTCGCACCTTACCTTCATCCTCCTTTTACGTTTACCACTTCTACTCATTTACATGGGTCTTCACTGAAACTTTACCATCCCCTACCGCTGTCCCCATGACCTTTAGACCCCCATGGATGTCTATATGAGAGTATCAAGGTAAAATTCATGTTAGTATCACTGCAAGGGTTTCTGAGATAATTTGCAACAAAACAATATGTTGCACTACTGATTGCCTGGCATATTTCGCTGCATCTCGTCAAGTGACGAGACGAGATTGGGGAGGAGGCGGCGGAGGGGACAGGGTGGGTTATATGCCAGGCAATAAATCGTCTCACATATTGTTTCTAATTACCAATAAGAAGATGTCAATTGAAACGAGAAAAAGAGTGTTGAGGGGATACATAGAGCCTGTTATTTTGTATGGATGTGAAACTTGGACAATGAGCAGTCAAGCTGAAAAGCATCTGATGGCTGCAGAAATGTGGTTTCTGAGGAAAATGCAAAGAATACCATGGACAGACAGAAAAACCAATGACCAATTACTACAGGAGACAAATGAACATCGTAAACTGATTAGAGAAATTAGACGTAGACAGTCAAAATATTTTGGACATGTTATGAGAAGAAATGGATTGGAGAACTTAGTGACAACGGGCAAGATCGAGGGAAACAGACCAAGAGGAAGACCGAGAGGAAAATACCTGGATGGCTTGGCCACATGGCATGGACGAGACAGGAACACTGAGCTGATCCACGACACTGGTGATCGAGTGAAATGGCGAGTCATGACCGCCCACGCTTTCCGGCATGGCACATGATTGATTGATTGATTGTTTCTGGCTTCTGTGTTTAAAGAAAATGAAATTTGTTAGGCATGTATAAAAACATAGGCAGCCTATGTGATCGCGGGGTTTTAAACGCTTGCACTTCAACTTCCAGTGCGCCGATTTCGGGTATGGAGGAATCATTCAGTACACGGGCCAGTTGGGATTCAACGTTGATTTCCCGTTCAGAAAACAGTGGCAAACTACTGAATGTAAATGTGTATACAAAATCAACAAGGGGTCATGTCATGTGTAAACTATCTCTCACGTCTTGAATCCATCTACGTTGTGGTCTTCCTGTTTTCCGACCCCTCTGTACACTATATCGCAACGTCCTACAAAATACATATAACACTTTTTTTTAAAAACATAAAGGTCTAGAAGAGATAACTATGGAGGAAAGTGTACCATCATCATCATGATGTGAAATGCCGATAAGTGTGGCGGTCATGTTTCCCAATCTCACACGATCACGAGATTCGTGGATCAGCTCTGTTTTCTTGATTCGTCCATGCCGCATGGCCAAGCCATCCAGGTATTTACTTCTCTGTCTCCCTTTTATTTCATCTCATAACGTGTCCAACACATTGTGACTGTCTACTTCTAATTTCTCTAATCAGTTTCCGGTTGTTTTTCTTTTTGTTTGTTTCTTCCAGAACTTGGTCATTGGTTTTCATGTCCGTCCATAGTATTCTTTGCATTGTCCTCAGAAACCAAATTTCCAGAGCTATTAGATGTTTTGCAGCGTGTCTGCTAATTATACATGCTTCACATCCATGCAAAAGTACAGGTTCTGTGTAGCACATCAACACTCAGTTTTTCACGTTGCATTTGACATCATTTTATTGGTCAGTATGTTTATTTCGTCTGGCAAAAGGCTACCTTCTCAATGGTGATTCTTGTTCTAATCTTGTCAAGTCACCTCCCATCAGATGTTATGACAGTTCCAAGATAGTTGTACCAATTCAGTTGTATAAGAATATTCGCATTTACCTTATATTACATTGTGGTATTTCTTTCTTCGTAGTGACGATGATAATCTGTACCTTCATACAATTTAATACTAACCCTAGTCGTTCACTATGTGCAACAATCGCATCTACTAAATACTGCAGATGCTGCTAATTGTCTGCAATCATCACAGTATCATACGCATATCTAATGCTATTGATGTTATGCCTCACATGGTGATTCCTATCATATCTAATGTCATTTATGTCACGCCCCCTCTGGTAATTTCTCTTATATCTAATATTATTGATGTTACGTCACCCAATGGTGTTTTTTCTCTCATATATAATATTATTGATGTTACGTACCAAAATGGTGATTCCTCTCATATCTATATTTATTGATATCAAGTCCCCCAATGGTGATTCCTCTCATATTTAAGGTTATTTATATTACGTCCCCCAATGTTGATTCCTCTCATATCTTATGTTATTGATGTCACGTCGCCCAATGGTAATTCCTCGCATATATAATGTTATTGATGACACGTTCTCCAATGCTAATTCCTCTTATATTCAATGTTATTGATGTCACAGTCCCCACCCCCATGATGCCTCTCGACTCTAATGTTATTAAGTCCCTCAATGTTGATTCCTCTTAATCCTATGTTACTGATGTTACGTCCCTCAATAATGATGTCTCTCATATCTAATGTTATTGACGTTAGGCCCCTAAATGATGATTCCTCTCATATAATGTACAAAGGAAAAGAGGAAGACCATAATCTAGATAGATTCAAGATGTGATAGGTAGTTTACACATGACAGCAACAGAGGCTTATAATGGAGAGACATTTGAATAGACTCTTATGGGGGTAAAGTTCGTCTCAGGTAAAGCGAAGTGGTCACATCACCTGTCTCGCGCTCTGAAGGTAAGAGCGAAGTAAGACTTTTGCGTGAACCAAGTGATGACTGTGAATCTACAACCATGGCCAGACTGCGAGAACAGCAAATTAAAAGAGGTGTGGCCAAACAAGAACACTACGCAGGAAACCAAAGAAGATTGATAAACCAACACAGAACTGGCGTCGTTAGCCGCTTCACGCTGCGGGATTTGCTGAGGAGGGGATCCGAGCACTTATGGACTGAATGGTTTGATGTGCAATGAGGATGATCTGTCGACTATCTAACTATCAAAGAGAACTAGCAACTCGCATCAGAAGAGGACAGTTCACATTCTTTGGGTATGTCACGAGAAGTGGAAAACTAGGGCATGTTGTCATAACGAGATAGCTGGAGGGGAGGAAATCCAGGAGGAAAACAAGAGAGTATATGCTGGACAGTTTGACATCGTGGCATGGCGGAACGTCTTAAACGGAAATGGGTGGAGGTACTCTAGACAGAAGGATGTGGACAAACATGGTCTCCACCAGCATACTGCATGGATTATGGGAAGAAGAAGACACATACAAAATGTACACTACACTTTAATTGAATGGAACAGTGAACAAATATGTATATCCAACAAGAACTTAGAATTGTAAAAGATTGGCTATTCAGACAAACAAAAATGGAGAAATGATAGTCAAAACAAGGTATTCTCTTAGTGAATTTTATCGCAAAAGCGCAAACAATATGTTACACGATTGATTGCCTGGCATATTTAGCTGCATCTGGTCTAGTGACGAGACGAGATGCGGGGAAATATGCCAGGCATTAAATCGTGTCACATATTGTTTGTGGCTTCTGTGTTTGAATGAAAATGAATTGATATGAGGATGCATAAAAACATGGGCAGTATGTGTGATCTCGGGGCTTAAAACGCTTGCGCTTGAACTTCCAATGCGCCTGATTCGGGGTGGGGGAATCGTTCAGTACACGGGCTAGTCAGACTTCAACGCTGATTTCCCGTTCAGAAAACAACGGCAAACTACAGAATGTAAACTTGTACACAAGATCAACCTGAGGATGGATTTTATCGCAACATCCTGCAAAAGACATATTACATAACATTAATTGTTTGTTAAACATGAAAGTCTAGAAAAGATAACTATGGAGGAAACTAGTTATTGTACCATCAATAACATGTGTCATATCGATAAGTCATTTTTCACAACTCACACGATCACCAGAGTCGTGGATCCGCACTGTGTTCTTGTCTCAACCATAATACGTGGCCAAGCCATTCAGGTATTTATTTTTCTGCCTTCCCTTTGTTCTTTTCCTCCTCAATCTTGCCAGTTGCCATCAAGTTCTCCAATTTATTTCTTCCCATAACGTGTCCAAAATTTGTGACTGTCTAATTCTAATTTCTCTAATCATCTAATTTCTATAATCAGTTTACGGTTTTCATTTCTTTCTTCTTTGACTTTCTCATTGGTTTTTTTTGTCTGTCCGTGGTATTCTTTTCATTTTCATCAGAAACCACATTTCCACAACCATCAGATGTTTTTCAGATTGTCTGCTCATCATCGACGTCTCACATCCATACAAAAGCACATATTATATATAGCACCTCAACACTTTTTCTCGTTGCAATTGACATATGTTTATTCGTCAGTAAGTTTTTCATCTTGCAAAAGACTACCTTCGCCATGGAGATTCATGTTCTAATCTTGTCAAGACCCCCCCCCCCATCAGATGTTATGACTGTTCCGTTGGACGGAGGGAATAGCAGAGTCCATCGGAATACCGATATATGAAGCCCATAATCGGGCACTCTCACGATGTGTATACTTCATCTCGACACCGCAAGGTACAAGAGGAACATGATGAGATGAGATGAGATAGTTGTACCGATTCACTTGTTTAAGAATATTCCCATTTACCTGAATATTACATTGCTGTATTTCTTCCTTGTTGGTGAGGACCACAATATGTGACTTTCATACAATTTAATTCTAACCATAGTTGTTCATTGTGTGCAACAAAGGCATCTACTAAATGTTGCAGATCCTGCCCATTGTCTGCAATGAACACTGTATCGTCCGCATATCTAATGTTATCGATGTTACGTCCTCTCAATGATGATTCCTCTCATATCAAATGTAATTGATGTTACGTACCTCAATGATAATTTATCTCATATAGTGTGCCATTAAGTTGGAAAAGAGGAAGACCACAACGTAGATGGATTTAAGATGTGATAGGTAGATTACACATGACAGCGACAGGGGCTTACAATGGAGAGACATTTAAATAGAAAGTTATGAGAGTAACGTTCCGGACAGGAAAAGCGAACTGGTTACGCCACCTATGCGTTCCGAAGGCTGTGGGTTCGATTCCGGCGTACGTCGTCTTGTTATTGAGTGAAATTATCTCAGAGAAACCCTGGGGCTTGTCGCTGGACTTGCGTAGTTCGTAATTTGTGTGACGCGTTCGGCAACCCGCCCCACGGAAAGATACTGCGCCATATGGGATAAAACACGGAGCAATAAAGACGATTCTCTTGCCTTTTATAAGATTCAGGTCTGGATCTAAAAAAATTGGATGACGGAAAATGATACTTTTTGTCACATTTATGACTTAAATCCGAGACAGTGATGAGGAGACCAAGATGGGTAAGACACCGATGTGTTTTGCCAGCAAATTCTTGTATAAGACAGAAAACTAAGATAACATATTACATTTTTTTTTCGACTGAGTTATTGCAGCTGAACACCTCAAACAGCAAATCCATTATGGGGAATGTCAGCATCAAAGATTCACTGCGTGGGCTTCACCAAAAGGTGGAAAAACAGTCCCAGTGGCACGAATTGGAATATTGCTTTGCTAGAAAATCCATTGTGTGAAATGCTCCAACCGACAGCTCGCAAAGTGGATGTCATCTGCAGACTGAGCTCTCCTGGTTTGTATGGGGAGCGGCCTGTGGCAAAAGAAATGCCCAATATACGAGTGTGAGGCTAAGCAGCCATGTGCAGGACGTGATGATTCCTTGGGTGAGCACAGCACCAGAACTCTATATGTTGGCTGTGAAATTATGGAGGCCAACCTTGGATGGCTGACTTTTCCCATGGTTTGTCCCTGCCTTACCCTGAGAGCTGACCGGAATGACTTCGGCTGTCCTAACTGGACCAGCTGGGATGTAGGTGACACCACAAAAGTGAGAGTCGAAATCCGTCGAAATTCTCAGGAATTTTAACCCGGTCCACAAACGCCCGCTGTAAACAGACACAACACGATCATGTCCGAAAAAAGACTGCGGATGGACGCAGCAGACGATGAACATATGAACATATTTGTCTTTGCTAGTGTCAAATATAACTGCAGCGGTAAGGCAAACATCAGCGACTATCGTAATCCACCTGTGTATCTAAGATGAACATGGATATCGTGTGTTTCTTCGCGCCATTGGGGGTCTCAACGACCATATTTGCTATCATTATGAGGCACGTGAACATGTGCCTGCCAAAAATACTATGCCTGGAATCATACGCAAAGTCGCTATTAAACAGACATTACACTACATATATTATCC
Source organism: Cepaea hortensis (assembly GCA_963921405.1). Classification (NCBI taxonomy): domain Eukaryota; kingdom Metazoa; phylum Mollusca; class Gastropoda; order Stylommatophora; family Helicidae; genus Cepaea; species Cepaea hortensis. The sequence goes on along the minus strand of OY992888.1, from coordinate 69,066,640 downwards.
CGTAGGCAGACTGCACTTCTTTATAATATTATCTACCACATGAGGTCACATACTGGGATTCTAAGATATCACAATTATTTAAATTTATTTTAGTAGGTGTTGATCAGGGTAGTCATATTTTTGTTTATATAATATGCTACCGGTTCATCAAACTAACCATTTGCATTAAGTTACCTTCTTTTATACTCAAATAAATTAATTTTTTCTTGTCTCCCTTGTTCCTTAAAACCATCGTTTCAATTTATTTCCCTTGGGACTAAGTATTTCAATTATACAGATGTCTACATTTTTACCTCTGAAATATTACAATGATCGAAACGAGTTGCAATATTCATATGAGAAATAACGGCTGCAACAGGATGTAGCAATAGGAAACTAAAAACAGTTAGGTATGTGTAACTTTTGCGAACAAGTGAAATACACTAAACACTGACAGAGTGTACATATATACCTTACAAAGAACTCCACAATGGTAAGCAGCGGGGGTGTAATAAAATATTTAAAAAAAATAATAATAAGTACACTACGACACAACGACAGACGCGAAAGTTGACACTGGGGTATATTTGAACCCCATGGTAGTTCTAGGGTTACATGTCGTTAATGTGGTATCAGACTTGGTGCATTATATACGTTGACTACCCGTTCAGGAAATAATGGCAAACTACTGAATGTAAACTTGTATACAAACACGACCTGAGGTTGGGATTGATCGCAACGTCCTGCAAACGCTACATTTTCTATTTAAACATGAATGTCTAGAAAAGAAACCATGGAGGAAAGTTTACCATCAGATCCCAGTTAAATTTTACTGATTCATTTGTTTAAGAATATGCCTTTTGACTTGTATATCACATTGTGGTATTTATTTCGTCCCAGTGACGACCATAATCTGTGTTTTCTTACAATTCAATTCTACTCCAAGTTGTTCACTGTGTGCAACAACCGCATCTACTAAATGTTGCAGGTCCTGTTCATTGTCTGCAATCAAGACTGTATCATCTGCATATCTAATGTTATTAATGTATCGTCCTCCAATGATGTTTCCTTCCATAACTTCTTTATTTCTGAAAATATTTTTACTCTACAGGGGGAAAAACTGGGAACATTTTACACACCCCTTTCTCACGCCTCTCTTAATTGGCTGATATTGACTTGCTTCATTGTCAATTCTTATGGTAGCTTGTTGTTTCCAATATATGTTTTTTTGTCTTTTCACGTCTAAGGTCTTTCCCATCAATTTGTAGATCTTCACACATCTTTATCATATTGAAATGTCTTACTTTATCGAAAGCCTTTGTGTAGTCAATACAGCAAAAGTGTAGATCTTCGTTTGCTTCTATGGAACGTTCAATTACTGTTCTAAGCATATACACATTATTTACTGTATCCTTGCCTTCTACAAACCCACATTGTTCTTCTCCTATTTTGGGTTATATTTCTTCCTAACTCTTTGCATACTAATTCTTAGCAAAATCTTCGTGATTAGACTCATTAAACTAATTGTTCGATGCTGATCACAATCGAAATCATGATTTCTTTGGGATTGCAATAAATACAGAATTACATAATTCATGAGGTTATATCTCCAGTATTATATTTTGTATTCAGCAGTCTGGTCTCTTGATCTATTCCATTTTATTCTAAATCATTAATTATTTATGTTGTGATGTTATCTGAACCGAGGTTCCTGATCGTTTTCATATGGTTAAGAGCATTTTGAACCTCCATCTTAGAAATTGATGGGTCTTCATTATTATTTCGAATACCATACTGATTTTCTCCGTTATCATCATACAGGTATTTCACATAATCTGGCCATATGTGTAAAATACTTTTCTATTATGATTTTTCCATCCTTTGTTTTTAAGCAGCCTGTTAATGTATGTGTTCTTTGATTAGTAAGCTTCTGAATTCTTTTGAGCATTAAATTTGTATTTTAATGTATGTGTTGTTTTTTATTTTCTATGCAAGTTTTCTCAAGCAATGCTTCATTCGCCTCCTTACATAATTTCTAACTTTTCTATGAATGTCTTCATATTTGGCAGGATTATTTTTGCTATTCCTTATTGTTTCGACTAGTTGTAAAATTTCTTCAGCCATCAATTTCTTACGAACCACTTTCTTTAATTTTGTAACAGTTGTTTCTGCAGCCAAACAGATTGAATTCATTTTACATTTCATTATAGAATAGCACGACGAAATGTTGAACGAACCATGAAAGCATCTAAAGATTACTCCTGGAGAATATATGGTGAACAGATGGCCACCCTTAGCAAAGACTGCCCAACAAAAATTGTATAAACGTGTCAATAATATGAGAAACAGAAATGCATGCTACAACCCAACCGTCATCATAAAGAGCAAAAGTGGTATATCATTATTTAATCCACAACATAGACTAGCAAGGTGGGCAGAATACTTTCAAGAACTACGTAAAACCACACATAATAACATAGAAAACCTAAATATTTAGCCTACAAGCTATGAACAAAAAGAACCAAACTTCATCCCCGCAGACGTCAAATCAGTTATACAGAAAAGTCCTAAAAACAAATCACAGGGTCCAGTTGGAATAACAACAGAAGCTATTCAGGCCTATGGGTAAACAGGAGTTAAATGGCTGACAAGACTTTTTTTTTTAAATATAGCGTGGGAAGAAATAAAAGCCCCATACGATTGACAACAGGCAATAATAGTGCCGATATGGAAAAAAGAAAGACAATATGAGAGAGTGCGAAACACACAGAGTTATATAACTCCTGAGCCATATAGGGAAAATGTATGCAAAACTATTGGAACAAAGAGCTAGACCCATAGTTGAACAACAGTTAAGCAAAGTACAATTCGGTTTTCGGAAAGGTAAAAGTTGCACTGATGCACTTAGACAAATATGTTAAAACACCATCAGATATAGTAACCATCAAAATATTGTGTTTGTAGATCAGGAAAAGGCTTTCTATAGAGTAGACAGAAACAAATAATGGATCATCCTTGAAGACTACGGGATACAAGAACAACTGCTAAAATCATAATAACCATGTACCACTCGATCCAAAGTGCACTAAGAACACAATAAGGCATATCAGATATGTTCATATTCAATACAACAGTGAGACATTGATGTGTGCTCTCTCCTCTGCTATTCAATATCTACATGTACAGAATATCCAAGAAGCAAGCCTTGACAGAACAGATTCGGAAAATGTAGAACTCTTTACTTCAGATGAAACAACTGATCCACATGAAATATATGAACTTCTATTTGCAGACAATCAATGCCTGATTTATAGCGACGAGGGCAGACTAAAAAATCATATTAATAATCTGAGTTCAACATCAGAAGATACAATATAAGCATACATATAGAAAAAACCGACGTAATGCAAGTTAGCAAATCTCCTGGGCCACTAAGTATGAGAGACTGCAGCCAGAGACCGGAAATCGTGGCGTGCACCATTATGCAAGGGTGCAGTCACGTGTGAGGCAACCAGGACTGCAAGAGCTGTGAAGAAAAGGCAGGACCGAAAAACCACTGCAGGAAATCCTCCTCCAGAAACGTCAAGCATTCTTTGTCCACATTGTCAAAGAACAATTCGAGCCAAAATAGGCCTTATCAGCCATCTTAGAACTCACGGCTCCATAGTTCCGACCCCACTGGATGAAATGAGTGGTCATCATCATTCTTGATTGACAAACAACAAATATACAGATAAATAGCACATCTCTGAAACAAGTTAAAGAATTCAAATATCTTGGAAGTATGATCACAGAAGATGGCAGATTGGACAGAGAAATCGAAATCAGATGTTAAAAAGCAACTGCACTTACATATCAACTATCACCCTTACTGGTTGTTGTTGCATATCCTTTACAGGACATCGCTGTCACCACCAGCATCTTTCAGCTGTATGTTGATCTCTCGGCAAGATTACGCTCTGTAGTTTGCCATACCCCGTAAGTTACCGATGCGATTCGAACCTCTGCTGATTCTCACCGTCTTCACGTTAACCACGAGAGTATACGAGATTACGGAGAAAAGTCGTAACCTCTAAGCCAGGAAGCCGGCATCACCCATACTGAAACATCAAAATATACTGATGTCCGCAAAGCGGACATAGCATGGGTATAGCCGTTGGGTAGCTTGATATCGGCTTTCTCGTTTTGAGACATCTTCTGCATTAGTGCTGTGGTCTTTGGGTTTTTCATGATGGAGATCACTACTCCATTCAGTTGTCTCGCGCACTGGTTGATGCTGTTTCTTCCCAGCTCGTTTTCTAATAGACTCAGTACCTTGTCTATTGGTAGCGCCGACAGTTTGGCTTCTCCCACTCTTGTCTGTTTTAGCAGTATTATGCCGGTGAAGTCATCTGTTGTTGTTGTTTCCTCCTGTGTGGGGGTCTTTGTAAATTGGGCTGCTTCATCTTGGTGCTGTTGAAAGCTTCATGGCTGCTGCTTGCTTCAATTGTAGTTGTAATCTCCGGCGTCGGAATACTTTACGGCTGCTGTTGGCTTCAGTTGTAGTTGCAATCTGCGGCGTCGGAACAGCGACAGTAGCAGCTTCATCTGGTGTGGGTGTGGTAGCCTCCTTTAATGTTGCTTCAAGTTCTGGCGTTTCGCTGCGGCTCGCAAACAGGTTTTCTTCTTGCATCTTGCTTGATAGTCTTGGCATCTTCCACGCTGCTCATTTTGAACGTCGAGTGACTTTTGGAGTGTTTTTTGCCACGTGCCATTTTCTAGCACGTGTCCGGTTTCCGATTAGGTGACTTGCTTTCTATAGCGCGTCTAGTCGAATTGGGTGAGTGTGACCCAAAGACTAACACGACTGTCTATATAAGAGTATCAAGGTGAAATTCATGTTAGTATCACATCCTGGAATCCTGAGTTCAGTTGCAAATATGTTTCTTTCATTTCTCTTCATTGTAATCTCTTTTGTTTTCTCTCATCCCGTTCTACATCATAATGTAGCCAATGGAGGGTCTTCTCTGTGATTATATGTTGCATTTTGTGTATGTATTCGTTTGAGGATGAAGGCTAGTCGTCACAACATAATGTATTTTTCATAATTATGTTGTGTAAAGCTGCATTGCTTTATTATTTTATATTGTTTAGCAGTGAGTATGGAACGTTTTACAAGTTGCATCACAATAATATGATGTTTATTGTTGTTGTTGTTGTTGTTGCTATTGTCAGTATTGTTTTTGTTATTTTTGGTGTTACTGTTATTGGTTGTATTATTATATGCATTTCCTTGTTATTGTTGTTATTATTATTGCTAATGTGACTGTTATTATTATTATTATTATTATTATTATTATTATTATTATTATTATATACATGCTATTATTGTTATTATTGTTGCAAATATTGGTGTTATTGTTGATGTTGCTGCTGTTATTGTTATGCCTGTTACTGTTGTTATTACTCGTATATTTTTGTTGTTATTGTAGTTAGTGATGGTGTCTTTGTAATGTTATTATTGTTGCAGTTATTGTTAATTTCGATATTGTTATTGTTGTTATTATTGGTTTTAGTGTTCTTACTATTATTTTTGTTATTATTATTGTTATTGTTGTTGCCGTCGCATCTGTTATCATCGCCATCATCATCACCATCATCATCAGTATCATCATATATTATTAGTTTCACAGAGTTACTGTATAGCACAGACTGCAAGATGTCCCAACCATTGTCAACACCTAATCCAGGTGTTGTTCAGACAGACTCACAAAGAGAACTAGCAACTCGCATCAGAAGAGGACAGTTCACATTCTGTGGACATGTCATGAGATAGGGAAAACTGGGGCATGTTGTCACAACGGGAAAGTTGGAGGGGAGGAAAGCCAGCGGGAGAACAAGAGAGTAGATGCTGGGCAGTTTAACATCATGGCATGGAGAAACTTGTAAAACCGGAAATGGGCGGCGGTACACAAGACAGAAGGCTGTGGACAGTCATGGTCACCAACGGCATACAGCATGCACTACATGTAGAATAAGATACATACAACATGTATATTACAATTTAATTGGATGGAACAGTCAACAAATAGATCTATCCAAAACACGCAGAATTGTACAAAACTTGTGTTTTTTTTAAAGATAAACCAAAATTAGAAAATGAAATTTAAAACAATGTATTCCCTTAGTGAATTTAACCACAGAAGCCACAAACAATATGTTGCACGATTGATCGCCTGGCATATTTCGCGGCATCTCGTCAAATGGCGAGACGAGATGCAAGGTAATTTTTATTGTTGTTGTCTTGCTTTAGGTGGTCATGTAGTCTGTACTGACATAGTGTTCAAACAGGTAACGAATGTATGTATAGTGATTGGTGGTGTCTTTGATTTCATGTGGAAGACTGTTCCACAACTGAGCGGCAGAGTACGCTAAACTGGGATACAATCTAGTGCAATGAAGTCGATTCCCTTGACTTTTAACATATTCAGTTCCAAAAAAGTTTGTTTGTGCGTAAAACAAATCGATGGCAGAAAATGATAAGTAGGAAGGTTTTGTCACAGTTATGACTTAATGCTGAGACAGTGATGAACAGACCAAGAGGGTAAGACACGGGTGTGTTTTGTCACCAAATTCTCGTATTAGAAAGAAAACTAAAGTAAAATATGTTAAATGTTTGGCGACTGATTGTTATTGCAGCTGAACACTTCAAACGGTGGCTTGTCTTTGCTAGGATAAAACATAACTGCGGCGTTAAGGTAAACATCAGCAGCTGCCGTAATCCACTTGCGTATCAACGACTATCATCGATATCATCTGTTTCTTAGCGCCATTAAAAGTATCTAAGACCATATTTTCTATCATTATAAGGAACATGCACATGTGCCTGCCAAAAATATTATGTATAATATCCAAAGCATAATTATTACAAACAGATATTGCACGAGATATATAATCACGTAAGTAGCGTGCCCTTCATTTGGGATATTATCTACCACATGAGGTCACATACTGGACATCTAAGATATCGCAGTTATTTAAATTTATTTTAGTACCGCTTGATAAGAGTGGACAGTGTTGTCTTTTAGATATTAGCTATACGTTATTCAAACTAACTATGTGCATTACAGAGCCTTCATTTATACTCGAAAAAATTATGATTCTTGTCTCCCTTGTTTATTTAGCATTTCATTTCAAGTTATCTCCTTTGAGATTGGAAATTCTTATTATTCAGATTTTTATATTATTTTAATATGAAACATTACAATGATTGAAATGAGTTGCAGTATTCATAAGAGAAATAACGGATGCAGCAGGAAGTAACAATAGGAAATAAAAACATTTAGGTATGTGTAACTCCTGCGAACAAAAATGTGATATATACTAAACACGGACGCAGTGTACATACCTTACAACGAGGTCCACTATCGTGAACATACGATTGAGAGACATTTAAATAGACTGTTATGGGAGTAAAGGTCTAGACAGGACAATCGAACTGGTTACGCCACCTGCCTCGCGATCCGAAGGTTGTTGGTTCGATTCCGGCGTACATCATTTGTGTCACGAGTGCAGTTTTCTCGGAGAAACCATTGGGCTTATAACTGGAGTTGCGTAGTTGCAACTTTGTGCTACGCCTTCGGTATGCCGACCTGCCGAAAGATACTCAGCCATATGGGGTATAACCCGGTCCAACGAAGTCGATCCTCGTGCCTTTTAACAGATTCGGTTCCAAACAAGAAGTAGGTTTGGACATAACTAAAATGGCCGTAAATGATAAGTAGGAAGGTCTTGTCTTGTGATGAGCAGACGGAGTAAGGTCTAAGCCACGGATGTCTTTTGTCACCAAAATCTCGTATTAGAAAGACAAATAAAGTAGTCCATGTTGTATGTTTGGCGACTGAGAGTTATTGCAGCTGAACACCCCAAACGGTGGCTTGTCTTTGCTAGGATAAATATAACTCCAGTGGTAGGCAAACACCAGCGACTGCCGTAATCCACTTGTGTATCGCAGACGAACATCGATATCATTTGTTTCTTCGCCCCATTAATAAGTCTCTACGACCATATTTGCTATCATTATAGGCACATTCGCATATGCTTGCCAAAAATATAAATCAAAAGACCCGCCTTGAAGTAACGATTAAATGGATATTACATTGGATATATTAAACCGTAAGTAGACTGCTCTTCATTTGTGATATTATCCGCCACCTTATGTCACATACTGGGCATCTAAGATATCGCAATTACTTAAATTTATTTTAGCAGCTATTAATCAAGTGGCAATATATTTCCTTAAATAGTATGCTATACTTTCTTCAAGCTAACTACTTGCATTAAACAGCTTTTATGTATATTCCAATAAATTATCTGTTCTTGTCTCCCTTGTTCAATAAAAATTTTATCTAAATGCATTTCCCTTGTTACTGTAAATTCCTTTTATACAAATTTCTACATGTTACCTATAAAACATAAACAATGAGTTGCAGTATTCAGAAGAAAAGTAACGGCTGCTGCAGAGTATAACAAGAGGAAACAAAAACAGTTAGGTATGTGTAACTCCTGCGAAAAAGTGAGACATAATAAACACGGACACAGTGTACATACCTAACAACGAACTTCACAGTGACGAATATAATTAGATTTTAAGGAGAAACAACAAAGAAGGTGGGGGAGGGGAGATATATAATTTTAAAAAATACAAATAATTATATACTACGACACAACGACAGACGTGAAAGTTGACACTGGGGACCATTTGGACTGTTTTGTTGCTGCTGTTATTGCTAGTATTATATGCATGGTGTTGTTATGCTGTTATTGTTATTATTATTGCTGTTGTTGCGATTGTTATTATTATTATTATTATTTTATACATGTTATTATTGTTATGACTGTTCCAAGATCGTAGTACCAATTCATTTATTTAAGAATATTCTCATTTACCTTTATTTTACATTGTGGTATTTCTTTCTTCCTAGTGACAATGATAATATGTGCCGTCTTACAATTTAAGAGGGGAAGTCAATAAGTAAGTCACAAATGGCTGTAGAAAAATAAGTAAATATGATAACAACTTGAAACCAGTTAACTTCCACCACCATTGATGCACTTACCTCATCGTTTTATCAGTTCTCCAAAACCGACTGCATAGACCTGCGTGCTCTGTTTTCTAAACCACATTTTCACTTCACATTCAACTTTGGCGTCATTCGCGAAATGTCTCCCACGAATGTGGGTTTTCAGTGGACCAAAAAGGTGGAAATCGCTAGGGGCTAAGTCGGGGCTGTAAGGTGGATGTTCCAGAACTTCCCACCTTAGTTGGTTAATTTTCTCCTGAGGTAATCGAGTCGTATGTGGTGTGGCATTATCATGAAGAAGCAATACTCTTCTAGTCAGCAGTCCTGGACGTTTTCTTCGAATTACATTATGAAGAGTCGATAGAACTTAACAGTACGATTCAGAATTCACATTGTCACCTTTCTTTTTGAAATTGATTAAAAGCACTCCTTGACAATCCCAGAACACTGTCAGCATAACCTTCCCTGGTGATGGCGTATCCTTGAATTTTTGAACACAAAGTGAAGAAGGATGTTTTCTACCCAGCTATGCACCGCTTTACGGGACAAACATTTGACAGCATAAACAAGAAGCATTTCCTTATGAATGCACTTTACAGGCAGCATTTTCCCATTTTAAAAAAAAAACGCACAACAGCACGTTGCTCTTTGGTTGTACACTCCGTAAGTACAGTCGCCATTCTGTTTATGCGCAAGAGACACCTAGAGCCACCTGACGGACGGAAATATAAAGTTCGATGTTGCTGTCGCCTAATAACATCTGTAGAAAACACCAACTACATTTACCTGCCTTCCCACAGAACTGTGTGACTTACTTATTGACTCGCTCTCGTAATTCTAACCCCTAGTTGTTCACTAGGCGCAACAAGCGCATCTACTAAATGTTGCAGAGCTGCTAATTGTCTGAAATCGACACTGTATCATTCATTCATTCATTCATTCAGTAGCATGTCCTTTGCAGAACCTAGCTCCCATATCAACCTTCCGGAAAACCTCTCGATCATAAGCACCATGTCCCGCGTCCGATACACCCATCTGAAGATTATCCGCCACATCCTGCACCCATCTTCTCTTTGGCCTTCCTCTTCCTCTCTTCCCAGGCATATAGCCCTCCATTATTGTTCTCTCCAAACTTTTGTGACGTTTCAAGTGACCAAAATATTTCAATTTTCTTTGTTTTATCGTTTTTAATAGCCAACCTTCTTCAATATTCAGCTCTTGTATTGTTGTATTGATGAATTTGTTCTTTCATAGGCATATCTAATGCTAATGATGTTGCGTCCCACAATGTTGATTACTCTCATATATAATGCTATTGATTTTAGGTCCTTCAATAATGATTCCTCTCATATCTAATGTCATTGACGTTAAGTCCCTAAATGATGATTCCTCTCATATAGTGTACATAGGAGTCGGAAAAGAAGAAGACTACAACGTATATGGATTCAAGATGAGATAGGTAGTTTACACATGACAGCGACAGAGACTTACAATGTAGAGACATTTACATAGACTGCTTTTGGAGCAAAGTTCTTCTCAGGACAAACTAAGTGGTTAGGCCGCCTGTCTCGCACTCTGAAGTCTGTGGGTTCGATTCCGGCTAACGTAGTTCATTTAACGAGTGAAATATTTTCGGAGAAATCCAGGGGATTGTCGCTGAAGTTGCGTAGTTCTTACTTTGTGCGACGCGTTGGGCAAACAGCTTTGTGGAAAAATACTGAGCCATATGGGATAAAACCTGTGTAATAAAGTCGATCCCCTTGCCTTTTAACAGACAGTTCCAAACAAAAAGTAGGTTTAGGCCTAATGAAAAGAGATGAAGGGAAATGATGAGTAGGAAGGTTTTGTCACAATTATGACTTAATGCTGAAACAGTCATGAGCAGACCAAGAGTGTGTTTTGTCCCCTAAATTATCGTATTAGAAAGAAAACTAAGGTAAAATATATTACATGTTCAGCGACTGAGAGTTATTGCAGCTGCACAACCCCAAAACGATGGTTTTTCTTTGCTATGATCTATTATAACTCCAGCGATAAGGCACATATCACCGACTGCATATTCTATTTGTGTATCAAAGACGAACATCGATTTCATCTGTTTCTTCGAGCCATTAAAAGTCTCTGCGACCATGTTTGCTATCATTATGAGGCACATGAAAATGTGCCTGCAAAAAATATTAATTGATAGAAAATTTACCACACTAAGATTTAAACACATATTGCGCTAGATATATTATCACGTAGGTAGACTGCCCGTCATTTGCTATATTATCTACCACATGAGGTCACATACTGGACATCTAATATATCGCAATTACGTAAATTTATTTTAATAGCTATTGTTCAGAGTGACAATATATTTCCTTTGATATTATGATATATGTTCTTCAAACAAACTATTTGTATGACACACATGACACAGCCTTCATTTATAGTCCAATAAATTATTTTCTTTTCTCCCTTGTTCATTTACATCATCATTTCAATTTGTTTCCCTTGATACTATTTCTTACTATTTACAGAACGAATTCCTTGGACTGCCAGATTAACTAACAACGACTGCCTGAAACATTGTAATGAAACTAGAACATTATATACAACAATAAGAAAGAGACACACAGCTTATTTTGGTCATGTGATGTGAAGAGAGGCGCTGGAGAACATCGTGACAACTGGGAAGTTAGAGGGGAAGAGAGGCAGAGGCAGACCAAGATAAATGATGCTGGATGGGTTGAGACGGTGGCATAGAGAAATATCAGCAGCAGAGTTGATCCAGAAGACCAAAGACCGAGAGCTGTGGAGATCCGTAAACGTCTACGCCAGCTGGCAGGGCACTTGAAGATGATGATTTACAGGACATCGCTGTCAACACCAGCATGTTACTTCTGTTGTTGATGTCTTGGCAAGTTTTACGTTTAGTAGTTTGCCATTGTTTCTGAAAGACCGGCTCCCATACCAACACGTTGAAACCCCAACGAGCCACGGGATGCTGCCAAACCGGTCGCTGCTGTTTTTCAAATCCGTGGTAAACAGCTCACAAATTGCGTTCGCAAGCCTTTAGGCCACGGAGAACCCTATTATACAGATGTCTACATTTTTACCTATGACAGATTACAATGGTCGAAATAAAAACAGTTAGGCATGAGTAACTCCTGCGAGAAGGGAGAAATACTAAACACGGACACAGTGTACATACCGTACAACGAACTCCAGAATGGTAACCCTGTTTTTTTTTTAAAGGTAAGGGGGGGGGGGGGATAATAAAATATGTAAAAAGAATATAAATAAGTATACTACGACACAACGACAGACGCGAAAGTTGACACTGGGGTCCATTTGAACCCCATGGTAGTTCCAGGGTGAAAAGTTGTTAATATGGTAGCAGACATTTTTTATTATCTATCAAATTAAAGAGCGTTTCTTACGGAAAATTGCTGTGTATAAACCCATGGCAGATGCGGGAAGTCGCTTAAGACGATTAATAATCCCATGGCACTTAATCAGTTAAACCTTTGGTGATCGCGTGAGATGGCAACCATGACAGCCCACGATTATTGACGCCGGTAATGATGATGCCGACTGTGTCATAACCGCTCCGCCACGAAGACTACACGATTACCATTCTTGGATCAGGTCGTTTGTCTTGACCCGGTTATTCCATATTGCCTAGCCATCCAAATATCTATCTATCTGCCTTCTCTTGCTTTCTTTCCGTCATGATTCTCAATTCACAGAACCTACACAATATGAACACGCAATAATATAACACTAATTGCGACAAGAAAGGTCATCTTGGATTGTTCAAAATAGAGACAGGTTAGATCATGGAACCAGCAGAGGACAAAATTCAGGGGTGGATCAAATGAAAACGGTTCAGCAGTACGAACATCCACCGGGGCTCTCCTTCCTAGTTTTCACACCCAAACCACCAGCACATTTCCATTGCTTCCAGTTTCCCGCCTTACTTTCCTCTCCCTTTTTCCATGTACCACTTCTACTCATTTACTGGGGATCTTCACTGAACCGTTACCATCCCTTACCCCGGTCCCCGTGACCAACAGACTCCCTAGGCTGTCTATATAAGAGTAACAAGGTGAAATCCATGTTAGTATCACAGCCTTGGATTCTGAGATAAGTAGTAAATAATTCTTTTTCCAATTTTCATTTTCATTGCACAGTTTTCATTGTTTTCATTCTTCTCATCCCGCTCATATGCCTTAATATAGCTACAGGAGGGTCTCCGATGTTATTAAATGTTGTGTTTTGTGTATGTTTGTGTTTGCTGATGAAGGCTAGTCGCCGCAACGTCCTGTATTTTTTGTAATTATGTCCTGTAAAGCTGTATTGCTGTGTTTCGTTTTATATTCTTTAGCAGTGAGTATGGAGAGTTTTAAAATCTGTATCACAATGATAAGATACTAATTGCACACATGTTAGCTAAACAATATGGGATAGTGGTTGTTGACACGATGTTTATTGTTGTTTTTATTGTTCTTATTGTTGTTGCTATTGTTAGTATTATTGTTGTTTTTGTTGTTGCTGTTATTGCTATTATTATTATAATCATTTTGTTGTTATTATTTTATTATTATCGCTGTCGTTGTGACTGTTGTTATTATTAATATTATTATTATATCCATGCTATAATTTTTGTCATTGCTAATGTTATTGTTATTGTTGTTGCGAATGTTGTTATTATTGCTGCTGTTGATGTTGCTGCTGTTATTGTTAGTATTGTTACTGTTGTTAGTATATTCCAGTTGTTATTGTTATTGTTGTTGATGTCGGTGGTGGTGTCTTTGTAATGTTATAATTGCTTTTGTTATTATTACTGTTGTTACTGTAACTGCTGTTTTGTGTTGTTGTTGTTGTTGTTATTGTTATTATTATTGTTGTTGTCGTCGTCGTCTTATTTGTTAACATCGTCATCATAATCATCATCATCATCATCTATAACTAGTCTCACACAGTTAATGTATAGCACAGACTGCAAGATGCCCCAACAATTGTGCTGCTCTAGGTATTGTTCAGACAAAACAAAGAGAACTAGCAACTCGCATTAGAGGTGGACATTCCACAATCTTTGGGCATGTCATGAGAAGTGGAAAAGTAGGGCATGTTGTTACAACGGGAAAGTTGGAAGGGAGGAAAGCCAGGGGGGAGAACAAGAGAGTAGATGCTGGACAGTTTGACATCATGGCATGGAGGACCGTCTGTAACGGAAATGGGCGGCTGTGGACAGAATTGGTCATCAACGGCATATATCATGGACTACAGGAAGAAGAGAATATAAACGTAAATGCGAATATTCTTCAACAAGTGAATCGGTACAATTATCTCGAAACAGTTATAACATCTGAAGAGAGCTGACTTGACGAGATTAGAACAAGAATCACCGCGTCGTAGGTAGCCTTTCGCCAGATGGAAAACTTACAGACCAATAAAAAGATGTCAATTGCAACGAGAAAAAGAGTGTTGAGGTGCTAGATAGAAGATATACTTTCGTGTGGATGTGAAGCGAGGATAATAAGCAACAAGCTGAAAATAATTAACAATTTTTGGGACACGTTATATTTACTTTTTTATGTTTTTATATTTTATTACGGTTTTTAAAAAAAAATCTATGTTCACCATTGTGTAGTTCGTCGTAATGGATATACACTTGTCTGTGTTTAGTATGTCAGTTTTTTTCGCAGGAGTTACAAATACCTAAAGGTTTTTATTTCATTGTGTTACGTCCTGCTGCAGCCGTTACTTCTTTTGTGCTTGCTTGCTTGTGTTTGCTGGTTGTGAACTCCAGCGCGAAGTCATGTATGTCGGATGAGACATCCTGTTGTCCAACATCAGTGTGCTGTCATACCGGATCTGAGAATTGCGTGAGTATCCGTTGTCCCATGTCTGGCTTATTGGTGTGCAGACTGGTTGTTCCTCGCCGTGCAGGCAGACAATCTCCGGCTTCTGAAGAATCAGCGATCCTACTACGTTAGCCAGGACCCCGAAGGACGCACGGCGAGGACGTGCTAGTAAGTCTTGTCCAGTATAGAACCTGGCACTGGTGCCTTGGAAACACCTCAGCGTCCCACTTCTTTTATGAATACTGAAACTCGTTTCGATCAGTGCAATGTTTCATAGGTAAAAATGTATAAATCTGTATAAAAGAAATCAAGGGAAATAACTTGAAACAATGGTTTTACGGAGGAAGGGAGACAAGATAAATAATTTATTGGGGTATAAATAAAGACAGTATAATGCAAATAGTTAGTTTGAAGAACGTATATCATAATATTTAATTAATAATATTGCTATTCTGATCAAGAACTACTAAAGTTAATTTAATTAATTGCGATACCTTAGATGTCTAGATTGTGGCCTCATGTAGTAGCTAATATACAAATCTAGGACATTCTACCTACGAAATAATATATGTTTTGCAAATATCCGTTCACTAGCACTTATAAAAATACTATGTCAGGTAATATTTGTGGCAGGCACGTGTGCACGTGCCTCATAATGATAGCAAATATGGTCATATAGATTTTGTATAACTGGAAGAAGCATATGATATGGATATTCGTCTTTGATACAAAAGTGGATTACGACAGTCGCTGATGTTTGCCTTAACGCCGAAGTTATGTTTAATCTTAGCAAAGACAAGCCGCCATTTGAGGTGTTCAGCTGCAGTAACACTCAGTCACCGAACATGTAACAGTTTTCTTTCTAATACGAGAATATAGTTTGTTCTTCAAAAAGGCATAATAACTTTTACCCTTGGCGGTAGCAAATGTGACTGATAAGGCCAATTCGCGCTGTAAATGTTCGTTCACAGTGGGTGCATGTGAACACGTGGTCATTTCCACCATATTGTACCATATTACGTCTCACACGCTCGGTGTGTGACTTATCTGCAATAATGTTTTCCTTTCTCTTTATTCCATTTCTGATGTTTTTCCTCCATGCAACACGTTCAGCGGCGACTTTCCCCCAATGTGCATTGCCAATGCCTGTATCAATCATGTCCCGTTTATACACATCTTTGTATCATAGTAGAGGCCAACCCTGAGATCTCTTACCCATCTGTAATTCACCAAAACAAGATGTCCTTTGGTATTCTACCACCATCCATTCTCCTAAGATGCCCTATCCATCTAAGTCTACGAAGACTGAGCATGGAATAAATCGTCACACAACCTGATCTTTCCAATACTTCAGTATTTGTGCTTTTGTCTTGCCACTTAATACCAAGAATTCTTCGCAGACATCGCACGTGAAAGCTGTTTAAACGTTTCTCTTGGTGTGAGTAAGTTGTCCAGGTTTCACTGCCATAAAGAAGAGTATTAAGGACACAGGCTTGACAGACAAGGACTTTTGTTTTGGCAGTAAGCTTCTGTTCTCCCAGACTCTTTTTCTTAACCTGTTCATTGTTGTTGCTGCCTTACCAATCCGGATGTTGATTTCCTGATCTAGGGATAATTTGCTACTGATTACCACTGATCCTAGATACTTAAAATGGTCTACCATCTCTAGTTCGGCGTCGTCAATAAAGCAAAACCACAAGAGGTTGCCAAGCGCATGGATAATAGTCTTTCATTTCCTCCTGCTGGAATTTCCCAGTAGCGAATTCTTCACTGCAAAGCCCACACCGTGTATTCTTTTTTCTGCCTGCCCTCTCCATCCTTCCACCCGGAAAAGGCAGCTGTTTTGTGGTGCTCTCTGGACAACAGGATTGTGAGAGCTGATGTTCCAAGCCTCACGATAGATGGTGGAAGCATCAATAGAGAGAACAAATTGAAGTATCTGGGAATCACATTTGACAGGAGCCTGTCCTTCAAGGATAATGTGGAGACGGTTGGGACAAGATCTCAAAAGGGACTCAACGCACTTAAAACTATGGCTCCAATCGACATAGAGCAGAGAATGCTTTTCAGACTATACCAGCACTTGATCCTCTCAACGATTGATTATGGACTAGGACTGCTCACTGTCTCAAAGAGTCAGCTGGTGAGATTGGAGCGCATACAGAACGAGGCTATACGGGTCATTCTGGGATGCACCAGAGACACCCCAGTGGTGTGTATGCGGTACATCATTGGTTTGCCGACTGTTGCTGGTAGGCTCAAGGTGATGCAGGCGAAGGCATACCTCAGAGTAGCTGCTGGCACAGATCACCTGTTGCATGAGGCTCTGGACGCAGTTAAGTGCCAGCGACTGATAAGAGGGAAATCATGGATGGCTCAGGCTGAGGATACCATCAGACAGGTGTGCCCCTTGGAGAACATTAGGCGACGAGAGGAGTGGGTCAGAGAGCCAGCGGAGCAGTCAGAATTGTGCATTGTTATAATCACATTGAGCCGGGAGTTCAGGGAGTGGTCAGCAGGGGCCACGGAAGTGGAAATCCAGAAACTAATTAAGGATGATGCTCGCCCGGGTGATGTAATTATCTACACAGATGGTTCGGTGTTGAGAGGTAGTAAAAGTGCTTGGGGTTTCTTGGAAAAGGCTAATGGTCGACGTTTGGTGCAGGAGAGCCTGGCATATGATACCGCAACATCTAGCTTAAGAATGGTGGTGGAGGCAGTCAGTGCAGCTTTACGCTGAATGGAGAATACGATACACACACATACACACACACACACATTGTGATTGTAACTGACTCAGAAAGCATGCTGAGTAGGGTCAGGACTGGCAAGCTTCGTGCCGAGTGGATTGCTTCGCTTCGGAAGTCACGGGTGGCAAGCATCGTCTAGATATTTTCTCCGGGGCATGCTGGTGTGTTGGGGAATGAACAGGCAGACAGATTGGCTGGCTCTGCAAAACTTGGTGGAGTATTGATGCATGATAAGGCAGACGTGGATGCGGCCTTGTGGGAGCACGTGTACATCTCGGAGGAGCAAATGGATCACCATGGTCTGGCAAGAATGCGACAGCGTGGAGTGACGAGGGTATCTGGCCGATGCTTGACGCTTAGAGGAAAGGCGAGACGCACATATAATCAGATTGCTACTTGTACTATTGGGGTTGGAACTCTTCGCTGGCTTCTGAGGATGGGGAATGCTTATGGGAATGCCCCGAATGCTCTGATGTCGGTTCCTAAATCAATCAATCAATCAATCAATCAATCAATCCATCCATCCATAATGTGCCATGCAGGTAAGCGTGGGCGGTCATGTTCTGCCATCTCACTCGATCACCAGAGTCTTTGATCAGGTCTGTGTTCCTGTCTCGACCATGCCACGTGGCCAAGCCATCCAGGTATTTGCTTCTAGGTCTTCCCCTTGGTCTCTGCCCTTCGATCTTGCCAGTTGTCACCAAGTTCTCCAATTCATTTCTTCTCATCACATACCCAACACATTTTGACTGTCTACGTCTAATGACTCTAATCAGTTTACGATCTTCATTTGTTTCCTGAAGGACTTGTTCGTTGGTTTTTCTATCTGTCCATGGTATTCTTTGCATTTTCCTCAGAAACCACATTTCCACAGCCATTAGCTGTTTTTCAGCTTGACTGCTTATTGTCCACGCTTCACATCCATACAAAAGTACAGGTTCTATGTAGCATCTCAACACTCTTTTTCTCGTTTCAATTGATATCATTTTTTTTGGTCAGTATGTTTTTCATCTTGCAAAAGGCTACCTTCGCAATGACAATTCTTGTTCTAATCTCTTCAAGGCATCTCCCATCAGATGCCTGCCCCCTACCCTTCTAAAAAAAAGGTGTAATTGTTTTCCCTGAGTGACCCTTCCTCAGCGAGGCGAGTCTCCTGCAGGTCAGCAATATCAATGTTAAGACGATTGAGTTCGGCATCAATCACAGCCGTTTTTCTCACATCATTAATATTAGTCAAGTCAGTGGAAACTCCTGGACACATGGTTCTCACGTTCCAGGTTGCAAGCCGTAGCTTGAGGTTTCTATTTTTCTTTTTATTACTATCTGGTGCATTGGTTTTACAGCCTGGGATTCAGATTTTGTCCTAGCCCCAAGCACCCGTTGAAGCAGGCAGGCTGTGGCGGATTCGTCGGGGACTGCCCAGCTTTAGGCGGGCGGTAGCTGATCAGTGACACCTGTAGGTGTCTCCCACTGTCAGAGGCAACGCGTTATTGCCTATCCATAGCACAAAGCCTGGGCTAAAATATAGAGATCATATGTTGCCTATGCAGCATGATCCCTCTCTCGGCCCGCCTAGTTTACTCCAGAGGAAAGGTAACACCTCTACATCTGGAACAAGACAAGCTGCAGAAGCTGCCGGATCAGCAAAGCAATGCTTAACTGCCCGCCTGTCGGAGCTTCATTCCCGTTCAGAAAACAATGCCAAGCTACTGAATGTAATATTGTATACAAACGCAAATTGGTGTTGGGGTGTATCGCAACGTCCTGCAAAAGCCATATACCATTTTCTTTTAAAGCATGAAGTTGTGGAAAAGGTAACTATGGTGGAAAGTCTAACATCATCATCATCATCATCATCATCATCATCATCATCATCATCATCATCATCATCATCATCATATGCCATGCCGGTAAGAGTGGCGTTCATGTTTCACCATCTCACACGATCACTAGAGTCATAGATCAGCTCTGTGTTCTTGTCTCGGTCATGCCACTTGGTCAAGCCATCCAGGCATATATTCAATGCCTTCCTCTTATTCTTTCCACCTCAGTCTTGCCAGTTGTCACCCTGTTCTCAAATTTATTTATTCTTATAACGTGTCCACAAAACTGTGACTGTCTACGACTAATTTCTCTAATCAGTTTACAATTTTGATTTGGTTTTTTTTTATGACTTGGTCATTGGTTTTTCTGTCTGTCCATGGTATTCGTTGCATTTTCCGCAGGAAACATATTTCCACAGTCATTAGATGTTGTTCAGGTTATCTGCTAATTATCCACGCTTCACATCCATACAAAAGCACAGGTTTTATGTAGCATCTCAACACTCTTATTCTCGTTGTAAATAACATCTTTTTATTGGACAGTATGAATTTTTTTTGCAAAAGGCTGCCTTCGACTTGGCGATTCTTGTTCTATTCTATTTACGGTATCTCCCATCTGACGTTATGACTGTTCCGAGATAATTGTACCGATTCACTTGTTTAAGAATATTCCCATTTAATTGTATGTTACATTGAGGTATTTCCTTCTACGGCCATAATCTGTGTCTTCTTACAATGTGTATCTAACCCATGTTGTTCACTGTGTGCGACAACGGCATATACTCAGTGTTGCAGATCCTGCTAATGTTCTCAAATCACCACTGCAGCATCCGCATATCTAATGTAATTAATGTTACGCCCCGAAATTGTGATTCCTCTCATATCTAATGTTATTGATGTTACGTCCCCTAATTGTGATTCCTCACATATATAATGTTATTTATGTCACCTCCCCCAATGGTGATTCCTCACATATCTAATGTTATTGATGTCACGTCCCTCAACGATGATTCCTGTCATATATAATTTTATTGATGTTAGGTCCCTCATTGATGTTTCTTTTCGTATCTAATGTTATTGATGTCACGTCCCTCAGCGATGATTTCTATCATACCTAATGTTATTGATGTTACGTCTCCCAATGATGTTTCCGCTCATATCTAGTGTTATTGATGTTACTCCCCCCAATGATGATTCCTCTCATATAGAGAACAAAGAAGTCGGAAAAGAGGAAGACCACAACGTCGATAGATTCTTGATGTGATAGATTACACATGACAGCAAGAGAGACATTTAAATAGACTGTTATGGGAGTAAAGGTAAAGACAGGACAAGCGAACTGGTTACGCCACCTGCCTCGCGATCCGAAAGTTGTGGGTTCGATTCCGGCGTACATCGTTTGTGTCACGAGTGCATTTTTCTCTGAGAAACCCTTGGGCTTGTCGCTGGAGTTGCGTATTTCGTTTTTTTGTGTGCTACGAATTCGGCATGCCGATCTGCGGATTGATACTCAATCGTATGGTATAAAACCCGGTGCAAATAAGTCGATCCCCGTGCCTGTACACAGATTCGGTTCCAAACAAAAAGTAGGTTTAGACATAACAAAAATGGCCGAAAATGATAAGTAGAGAGGTTTTGTCACAGTTATGATTTAATGCCAAGACAGTGATGAACAGATCATGTAAGGGTAAGACACGGAAGTTTTTTCTTCACCAAATTTTCGTATTAGAAAGAAAATTAAGGTAAACCATGTTGTATGTTCGACGTCTGAGAGTTATTGCAGCTGAACACCCCAAACGACGGCTTGTCTTTGCTAGGATCAAATATAACTCCAGTGTTAGGCAAGCATCAGCGACTGTCGTAATCCAGTCGTGTATCAAAGACGAACATTCATATCATCTGTTTCTTCACGTCATTAGAGTATCTACGACAATATTTGCTATCATTATAAGGCACGTACATATGTGCCTGCCAAAAATATTAATCATAGACCCATCCTATAATTATAGATTAAACGAGTATTGAAATGGATATACTAACCCGTAGGCAGGCTGCCCTTCATTTGTGATATTATCCACCACATTAAGTCACATATGGGCATCTAAGATATCGCAATTACTTTAAAGTATGTTAATAGTTTCGATCAGTGTGGAAATATCTGTAATTAAATGGCATGCTATACTTTCTTCAAGTTAAATATATTTGCATTAAACAGCCTTAATTTTTACTCTAATACATGATCTTTTCTTGTCTCCCTTGTACCTTAAACATTATCTAAATTTATTTCCCCTGATACTGTAAATTCCTGTTATACACATTTCTATATTTTTACTTATAAAACATTACAATGAGTGAAACGAGATGCAATATTCAGAAGAAAAGTAACCGCTGCTGCAGGATATAACAACAGGAAATAAATACAGTTAGGTATGTATTTTTTTCCGCATATCCTTTACAGGACATCGCTGTCAACAGCAGCATCTTTCAGCTGTCTGTTGATGTCTTGGCAAGATTACGCTCAGTAGTTTGCCATTGATTTCTGAGCGGCCGGCTCACTTATCCCTCAAGTCACAAGCGGGGGTCGAACCGCTTCCAGCTCTCGTCCGCTACGAGACTCTGCGTGATAAAGGGGATTACGGAGAAAGTGTTGTAACCCCTCGGCCAGAGAGACCGGCTAGGTATGTATAACTCCAACCAAACAGTGAGATATACTAAACGCGGATACAGTGTACATACCTTACAATGAACTCGACAATGATGAACATAATTACCATTTCGGACTGATTTTGTTGTAGCTGTTATTGTTAGTTTTATTATATGCATGGTGTTGTTATGTTGTTATTGTTCTTATTATTATTGATGTTGTTGTGATTGTTATTATTAATATTAATATTTTATACACGTTATTATTGTTGTTATTGTTATTGATGATAATGTTTTTGTTCTTGTTATTGCGAATGTTGTTGTTATTGTTGCTGTTGATGTCCTCGCTGTTATTGTTATTCTTTTTACTGTTGTTATTATATTCCTTTTATATTGATGTTGTTGGTGTTATTTCTCTCTTTGTTGCGTTATTATGGCTGCTGTTATTATTACTGTTGTTATGGGTGTTTTATTATTATTGTTGTTATTATTATTATTATTACTACTATTATTATTATTATTTTTATTATTATTATTATTATTATTGCTGTTGTCTTCGCATTTGTAATCATGGCTTTCATTATCATCATCATCACATATAACTAGTTTCACACAGTTAATGTATAGCACAGACTGCAAGATGCCCCAACCATTGTGCTACTCTAGGTGTTGTTCAGAAAAACTCACACGTGGAACTAGCAACTCGCATCAGAAGAGGACAGTTTACATTTTTTGGGCATGTCATGAGAAGTGGAAAACTAGGACATGTTGTCACAACGGGAAAACTCGAGGGGAGGAAAGCTAGTGGGAGAACAAGAGAGTAGATGCAGGACATCATGGTATGGGAGAACGTATGTAACGGAAATGGGCGGCGATACACTAGACAGAAGGTTTTGGGCAGACATGGCATACGACATGGACTACAGGTATAAGGGGACTGAACAAACAGGTCTATCCAACAAGAACCCAGTATTGTAAAGAAAATTGGTTATTAACATAAACAAAATCTCAACAATGAGAATATGGAATTCAAAACAACGTATTCCTTTAGTGAATTTAAACACTGAAGCCACAAACAATATGTTGCACGATTCATTGCCTGGCATATTTCGCTGCCTCTCGTCAAGTGACGAGACGAGACGTGGGGGGGGGGGGATATGCCAGGCAATAAATCGTGTCACATATTGCTTATGACTTCTGTGTTTAAAGAAAATGAAATGTTTTGGGAATTTATAAAAACATGGGCAGTCTGTGTGATCACGGGGCTAAACAACACTTGCCCCGTTTGAAAAAAAAAACAGCAACAAAGACAATAATAATGGTAAATTATTTTGAACTGCAACTAGCCACACACACACAGAAAATATTCCCATATGTATGGCACGTTACACCCACCTTGGGTATTCATGATGCCCATGTTAAACATTGCCTCAACGAGTCATGTATTATTGATTATTTGTCATGCCTATTAATGCTTAGAGTTGCTTCATAAGATATGTTGAAGGAAAGAATGTATGAGAGGAAATAGAGAAGAAGGGCAGAATGTCAGACAGGCCTGCGTGCCCAATTCTTAACCCTTTGAAAAAAAAGATTTTCGTTCGTTCGTTCGTTCGTTCGTTCGTTCGTTGCTTGAACTTCCAGTGCGCCGAATTCAGGGTGGGAGAATCGTTCACTACAGGGTCCAGTCGGGTTTCAACGTTAGCTTCCAGTTCAGAAAACACTGGAAAGCTACTGAATCTAAACTTGTATACACAAATAACCTGGGTTTGGGGTGTATCGCAACGTCGCAAAGTCATATCACATTTTATTGTTAACATAAACATCTAGAAACGATAACTATGGAGGAGAGTGTACTAGCATCATTGTTATCATGTGCCATGCCGATAAGCGTGGCGGTCATGTTTCGCCAACTCACACGATCACATGTGTCGGGGATCAGCTCTGTTTTGGTGTGTGATTAGACCATGCCACGTGGCCAAGCCATCCAGGTATTTACTCCTCTGCCTTCCTTTTATTTAATTTCATAACGTGTCCAACACAGTTTGATTGTCTACGTCTACTTTCTCTAGTCAGTTTAAGGTTATTTTTTTTTTTGTAGAACTTGGTCATTGGTTTTTATGTCCGTTCATAGTATTCTTTGCATTTTCCTCAGAAACCAAATTTTCAGAGCCATTAGATGTTTTTCAGTTTGTCTGCTAATTATCCACGCTTCACATCCAAGCAAAAGTACAGGTTCTCTGTAGCACATCAACACTCATTTTTCTCGTTGCAAGTGACATAATTTTATTTGTCAGTGTGTTTTCCGTCTGCCAGAAGTCTACCTTCCCCAACTGTATTCTTGTTCTAATCTCGTCAAGGCACATCTCATCACATGTTATGACAGTTCTGTCAGGGTCTTACTTTATACTAACAGTGGCTCGTGTTCTCTAACAGGAGTGAAACAATCATACACAAAAAATAATTGTACTCAAATATGCGGCAACATAACTGAAACACTTTAATCACATAAACCACTCTCCTCAACGGCATTCATATACTGCTGCGCTCACAATTAGCGACAATGCCATTACAAATACATATATGCAATTCACAAGTTCATAGATGAATGGAACAACGCACTCACTCAGTCCCCAAACAGAATCTACTAAACATACAGGTCACATCGAGCATAGAATAATACACTACTACACGCAACACTTTCTCTCATGTCCGACCTGTCTCGAAGTCCTGAATCAGTCTGAGCTAACGCCGATGTTTCCCGTTAGCCCTTGGCTTCTAGTCCCCGTGCGCTTCGTGCGTCACGCTGACCACTGGGCATCAACTGCGTAGTAGCTGCCCGTCGGGTTCATCGTCGCGCTTGTCCGTCACCTACAGGTGATGGAGATTCTGACGATTTATGTAAGAATATTCTCCTTTACCTGAATATTACATGTGGTATTTCGTTCTTCGTAGTGACAATGATAATATGTGAGGTGAAGTCAATAACTGACACTAACCTAGCTGCGCTTATGACTTTGGGCACGACAGATGTGTGCCCAGACATTGATAAACTGGCATCTGAACTTAAGTAACTGGTTATGAAGAACGGTTACAATTGTAAATTAAGTACGAGGGTAAGTTAATAAATAAGTCACAAATGGCTGTAGAAAAATAAGTAAATATGATAACAACTTGAAACCAGTTTATTTTTATACAAACATTGTCCCCTTTATTTCTCAACATAATTTCACCACCATTGATGTATTTATCTCATCGTTTTATCAGTTCTCCGAAACCGACTGCATAGAACTGCGTGCTCTGTTTTCTAAACCACGTTTTCACTTCACATTCAACTTTGGCGTCATTCGCGAAATGTCTCCCGCCAAGGTGGGTTTTCAGTTGACCAAAAAGGTGGAAATCGCTAGGGGCTACGTCGGAGGTGTTAGGTGGATGTTCCAGAACATCCCACCTTAGTTGGTTAATTTTCTCCTGAGGTAATCCAGCCGTATGTTGTCTGGCATTGTCATGAAGAACCAACTCTCCTCTGGTCAGCTGTCCTGGAAGTTTTCTTCGAATTACATCATGAAGCGTCGATAGAACTTCACAGTAGGATTCAGAATTCACATTGTCACCTTTCTTCTTGAAATGTGTTAAAAGCACTACTTGACAATCCCAGAACACTGTCAGCATAACCTTCCCTGCTGATGGCGTAACCTTGAATTTTTGGACACAAAGCGAAGGAGATTGTTTTCTACCCAGCTATGCACCGCTTTACGGGACAAACATTTGACAGCATAAACAAGAAGCATTTCCTTATGAATGCCCTTTACAGGCAAGCCTTTTGCCCACAAAAGACGCACAACAGCACGTTGCTCTTTGGTTGTACACTCCGTAAGTACAGTAGCCATTCTGTTTATGCGCATGAGACACCTAGAGCCACCTGACGAACGGAAATATAAAGTTCGATGTTGCTGTAACCTAATGACACCTGTAGAAAATACCAATTACATTTACTTGCCTTCCTACAGAAAGTGACTTACTTATTGACTCGCCCTCGTAATTCTAATCCCTAGTCGTTCACTAGGTGCAAAAAGCTCATCTACTAAATGTTGCAGATGCTGCTAATTGTCTGCAGTCGACACTGTAACATACTCATATCTAATGCTATTGATTTTAGGTCCTTCAATAATGATTCCTCTCATATCTAATGTTATTGACGTTAGGTCCCTAAATGATGATTCCTCCCATATAGTGTACAAAGGAGTCGGAAAAGAAGAAGACCACAACGTAGGTGGATTCAAGATGTGATAGGTAGTTTACACATGACAGCGATAGAAGCTTACAATGGAGAGACATTTAAATAGACTGCTTTTGGAGTAAAGTTCTTCTCAGGACAAACTAAGTGGTTACGCTGTCTGTCTCGCACTCTGAAGTTTGTGGGTTCGAATTCCGGCTTACGTAGTTCGTTTCACAAGTAAATTTTTTTCGGAGAAATCCATTGTCGCTGGAGTTGCGTAGTTCGTACTTTGTGCGACACATCCTGCGGAAAAATACTGGGCCATATGGGGTAAAGCCTGTGCAATAAATTCAATCCCCTTGTCTTTTAACAGACAGTTCCAAAGAAAAAGTAGGTTTAGGCCTAATGAAAATAGATGAAGGGAAATGATGAGTAGGAAGGTTTGGTCACAGTTATGACTTAATGCCGAGACAGTCATGAGCTGACCAAGATGGGTAAGACACGAGTGTGTTATGTCCCCCAAATTCTCGTATTAGAAAGAAAACTAAGGTAAAATATGTTACATGTTCAGCGACTGAGAGTTATTGCAGCTGAACACCCCCAAACGGTGGTTTTTCTTTCCTATGATCTATTATAACTCCAGCGATAAGGCACATATCACCGACTGCATATTCTATTTGTGTATCAAAGACGAACATCGATTTCATCTGTTTCTTCGAGCCATTAAAAGTCTCTGCGACCATGTTTGCTATCATTATGAGGCACATGAAAATGTGCCTGCCAAAAATATCAATTAATAGATCGTTTTCCACACTAAGATTAAACACATATTGCGCTAGATATATTATCACGTAGGTAGACTGCTCGTCATTGGTGATATTATCTACCACATGAGGTCACACACTGGACATCTAAGAATACGCAATTACTTAAATTTATTTTAATAGCTATTGTTCAGAGTGGCAATATATTTCCTTTGATATTATGCTATATGTTCTTCAAACAAACTACACAGCCTTCATTTATAATCCAATACATTATTTTCTTTTCTCCCTTGTTCATTTACATCATCATTTCAATTTGTTTCCCTTGATATTATTTTTTTTTTAAATATCCTATTTACAGGAAGAATTCCTTGGACTGCCGGAGTAACTAACAACGACTGCTTGAAACAGGGTAAAGAAACTAGACCATTATATACAACAATAAGAAAGAGACAAACATCTTTCTTCGGCCATGTGATGAGAAGAGAGGCATTGGAGAACATCGTGACAACTGGACAGATCGAGGGGAAGAGTGGCAGAGGCAGGCCATGAGAAATATTGCTGGGTGGATTGAGACGGTGGCATGGAGGAATATCAGCAGCAGAGTTGATCCAGGAGACCAAATACCGAGAGCTGAGGAGATCCGTGAACGTCTACGCCAGCTGGCAGGGCACTTGAAGATGATGATGATTTACAGGACATCGCTGTCAACACCAGCATGTTACTTCTGTTGTCGATGTCTTGGCAAGTTTTACATTTAGTAGTTTGCCATTGCTTTATGAACGACCGGCTCCCATACCAACACGTTAAAACCCCAGCGCGGCACGTGATGCTGCCAAACCGGTCCTGCTGTTTTTCAAACCCGTGGTAAACAGCTCCCAAATTGCTTTCGCAAGCCTTTAGGCCACGGAGAACCCTATTATACAGATGTCTACATTTTTACCTATGACACATTACAATGGTCGAAACGAGTTACAATATTCATAAGAGAAGTAACGGCTGTAGCAGGATGTAACAATAGGAAATAACAACAGTTAGGCATGAGTAACTCCTGCGAGAAGGGAGACATACTAAACACGGACACAGTGTACATACCTTACAACGAACTCCAGAATGGTAACCATGTTTTTTTTTTAAAGGTTGGGGGGGGGGAATAATAAAATATTTAAAAAGAATATAAATAAGTATACTACGACACAACGACAGAGGCGAAAGTTTGACCCCATGGTAGTTCTAGGGTTAAAAGTTGTTAATATGGTAGAAGACATGTTGTATTATATATTAAATTAAAGAGCGTTGCATACGGAAAACTACTGTGTATAATGCGATGGCAGATGCGGGAAGTCCCTTAAGACGATTAATCGCGTGAGATTGGCGTGAGATCACGTTAGATGGCAACCATGACCGCCCATGTTTGTTGACGCCGGAGATGATGATGCCGACTGTGTCATCACCGCTCCAACACGGAGACTACACGATCACCATTCTTGGGTCAGGTCGGTGGTATTGACCCGGTTATTCTACATTGCCTTTCCATCCACATATCTATCTTTCTGCCTTATCTTGCTTTCTTGGATCAGGTCGGTGTTCTTGACCCAGTTATTACGTATTGCCTAGGCATTCAAATATCTTTCTGCCTTCTCTTCTCTCTCTTCGTCATGATTCTTAATTCACAGAACCTACACAATATGAAAATGTAATCGAATGCAACTAAATCGGACGAGAAAGGCCATCTTGGATTCTCCAAACTAGGGACAGGCCTGGTCATGAAACTACCACTAGACACAATTCAGAGCTAGAAGAAACGAGAACGGTTTAGCAGTACGGACAACCACCGGGACTCATTCTTAGTTTTCACGCTCGGACCACCATCACATCTCCATTGCTTCCAGTTTCTCGCTTTATCTTCCTCCCCCATTTTCATGTACCACTTCCACTGATGTACATGGAATCTTCACTGAGCCGTTACCATCCCCTACCGCTGTCCCCATGACCCACAGACTCCCACGGCTGTCTATACAAGAATATCAAGGTGACATTTTTATTAGTATCACATCCTGGGATTCGGAGATAAGAAGCAACAAATTTGTTTTCAAATTTTCATCTTATCTTCATTGTAGTCATTGGATGGCCTTCTCCGTGATTATATGTTCTGGTTTGTTTATGTGTTTAATTGCTGATGAAGGCTAGTCGCCACAAAGTCCTTTATTTTTCGTAAATCTGTTCTGTAAAGCTGCATTGCCTTGATTTATTGTATATTGTTTAGTAGTGAGTAAGGGGCGGTTTACAAGATACGTTACAATGACATATATGTTAGCTACACAATATCGGGTTGTTGACACGATGTTTATTGTTGTTGCTCATGTAGTTGATTTTGCTATTATTAGTATTCTTGTTGTTTTTGTTGTTGCTGTTATTGCTAGTATTATTATATGCATGGTATTGTTATTATTGTTAATATTATTGCTGTTGCTGTGACTGTTATTATTAATATTATTAATATTGTTATTATATACATATTATTATTATTGTTATTGTTAATGTTGTTGTTAATGCTGTTACGAATGTTGGTGTTATTGTTGCTGTTGATGTTGTTATTATTATTATTGTTTTTATTATTAGTGTTGCTATTTTTGGTGCTGTTGTTAGTATTGTTGTTGTTTTTGTTATTGCTGTTATTACTAGTATTACTATATGCATGTGTGTTATTGTTGTTATTGTTACTGCTGTTGTTGTGTCTGTCATTCACATTAAAATTCATTTTATTATTATATACATGTTATTATTGTTATTATTGATGTTGTTGTTGTTATTGTTGTTACGAAATTTTCGTTATTGTTTTAGTTGATGTTGCTACTGTTATTGTTATTATTGTTACTGTTGTTTTTATATTTTGTTATTATTGTTGTTGTTTTTGTGGTGCCTTTGTTATTTTATTATTGCTGCATTTATTGTTACTGTTGTTATTATTATTGTTGTTATTGTTGTATTTTATTTTTATTTTTATTGTTGTTGTTGCGTCACATTTGTTATCATCATTATCATTATCATCATCATATATAACTAGTTTCACACAGTTAATGTATAGCACAGACTGCAAGATCCCCCCAACCATTGTGCTACTCTAGGTGTTGTTCAGACAGACTCACAAAGAGAACTAGCAACTCACATCAGAAGATGACAGCTCACATTCTTTGGGCATGTCATGGGAAGTGGAAAACTTGGGCATGTTGTCACAACCGGAAAACCGGAAAGGGGGGGGGGGGCAGGGGGAGAACACGAGAGTAGATGCTGGATAGTTTGATATCATGGCATGGAGGAACGTCTGTAACGGAAATGCTCGGCCATACACTAGATAGAAGGCTGTGGACAGACATGGTCACCAACGGCATAGGCATGGACTACAGGAATAAGACATATACAAAATGTATTTTTTTTCCCCAGCATCTCCTTTATATATACTGAGTATATACTGAGCTGATCCACGACACTGGTGATCGAGAGAAATGGCGAGTCATGACCGCCCACGCTTTCCGGCATGGCACATGATTGATTGATTGATATCCTTTACAGCGCATCACTGTCAACTTCAGCATCTTTCAGCTGTATGTTGATTTCTTGGCAAGATTACCCTCAGTAGTTTGCCATTGATTTCTGAGCGACTGGCTCACATACCCCATAAGTTAGCGACAAAGAGAGAACCGCTACCAATTCTCGCGCACGTCACGTTACTCATGAGAGCATACGGGATTACGCAGAAAGTCGTGTAGCCCCTAGACCAGGGAGACTTTCACAATTGTATAGTATAATTTAATTGGATGGAACAGTATATAAGCAGGTCTGTCCAACGAGAACTCAGAACTGTAAAAATATGGTTATTAAGATAAATAAAAATGAGAAAATCAAATTCAAAACAATGTATTCCCTTAGCGAATTTTACCACAGAAGCCACCAGCAATATGTTGCACGATTGATTGCCTGGCATATTTTGCTGCATCTCGTCAATTCACGGTATGAGATGCGGGGAAATATGCCAGGCAATAAATGGTGTCACATATTCTTTATTACTTCTGTGTTTAAAGAAAATTAAATGTTTTGGAGATGTGTGACGTGAGACAACAACAGAGGCTTACAATGGAGAGAAATTTAAATATATTGTTATGGGCGTAAAGTTCTAGACAGGACAAGCGAAGTGGTTACACCACCTGCTTCACGCTCCGAAACTTGTGGGCTCGATTCCGGCGTACGTCGTTTGGTTCACGAGTGCAGTTTTCTCGGAGACACCCTGGAGATTGTTCTTACTTTGTGCAACGCTTTCGGCAAGCTGCCCTGCGGAAAGGTTATATGAGATAAAACCCGGTGCAATGAAGTCGATCATCTTGCCTTTTAAGAGGTTCAGTTCCAAACAAAAAGCAGGGTTGAACCTAACAAAAATAGATGGCGAAAATGATAAGTAGGAGGTTTTGTCACATTTATGACTTAATACCGAGTCAGTGATGAGCAGACCAAGTAAGGGGTAAGATACGGATGGTTTTATCACCAAATTCACGTAGTAGAAAGAAAACTAGGGTAAAATATGTTACATGTTCGGTGACTGAAAGTTATTGCAGCTGAACACCTCAAACGGCGGCTTGTCTTTGCTAGGATCAAATATAACTTTAGCATTAAGGCAAACATCAGCGTCTGTCAAATCCACTTGCGTATAACAGACGAAAATCGATATTGTATCTGTTTATTCGCGAAACGAAAAGTCTTTTTTTTCTTCAAATGTTTGTTTCATAGAAAGCGGTGTATATTTACATGGTGTAATGCGTGTTTCTTTTGTTTGTCTATATTACAGAGTGTTGCCGTTTGTTAGTGTTTAGTGTCAAATACGTGAATAAAATAAATGCATACATATACAGTTATGATAATATGACATTTAGGACATAGTGCATGTAAACACATATTCCTTGCATTGCTTCATTCCCACCTCCACGAGCAGATTGCATGTTACTCCTGTCCATAATCAAACAAGTTTAAAAGCATTCCTGAAGGCATTTCATGTGAAAACATCCCCAGACTTACCTATCTAGAGAACAGTTACATAAATAAAAGCACATGCATGCCATAACTATTAATTTGGTGAAAAAACAACGTCTCTCCCATTAAACGAATATTGCACTAAATATAAATAATTTTTTAGGTAACCTGCACTTCATTTGTGTTATTATCTATCACACGAGGTCAATTACTGGACATCTAAGAAACAGATGAAGATCGTAAACTGATTAGAGTCATTAGACGTAGACAGTCAATTGTTTTAGACATGTTATGAGAAGAAATTATTTTGAGAACTTTGTGACAACTGGCAAAATCGAAGGGAAGAGAGCAAGGGGAAGACCGAGAAGTTAATACCTGGATGGCTTAGCCACGTGGCATGGTCGGGACAGGAACACGGAGCTGATCGACGACTCTGGTGATCGAGTGAGATGGCAAAACATGACCGCCCACGCTTATCGACATGGCACATGATTAATGGATGGGTGTTGCTGCTGTTATGTTTATTCTTGTTACTGTCAGACTGTCATTTACTGCCTATAATACCTCGCGGTGTAGGACAGGGGGGTCTTGAGCCTGTGGAATTAAGGCCGCATGGCTAGTGCAGTTGCCGCGAACTGTGTAGGTTAGAGTTTACTTTTTGCCCCGGACAGAAATAACTCCACGCCTTACCGAGGATTCGAACCCGATTCTCCTGAACTGTTGTTAGTAAACTCCTGTTATTATTGCTGACCAAAATGAATGAATATTCAATGATTAAAAACAAATTGACAGTTAACATCACGTGTATCTATATAATGTAGATACACACAAACACGAAGGTTACAATAAAAGTATGTATCCGTAAACAAGAATACTTCGCTAGAAAATTGAGATATCAGATCCCCATCCTAATGTTCGGACGTGTTCCTGCCATACAAAACGACAATCATTGTTTTCTTTTAAAATCTGCTTCATTTAACTGACTAAATGCTGAAGGATAATAATATCGTTAAAGGTGACCTCCCATTTGGACAGAAGGAAGATATACTACGGTCATTCTGTTAATTGTTTTTTTTTTGGGGTTTTGTTTCGAGGTATATTCCGCAATTTCAATGCTCAGTGAACGGGAATTTACATTATAATACTTGTTCATTTGATTGTGCACCATGTTTGGTCCAAACTTACTTTGTGTTTGACATCGAATCAGCCAACAATATATTGTGTATGTGTCTTCTTCTTCCTGTTGTCCATGCCATGTGGCGTTGGTGACCATGTCAGTCTACAGCCTTCTGTCTAGTATCCATTTCCTCCTGTCCATTTCCTTTACAGACGTTCCTCCATGTCATGATGTAAAACTGTCCA